>JTDE01007715.1:3348-25555 GCA_014338405.1 Paragonimus skrjabini miyazakii | reverse complement strand
CTCTTAGTTTGAGATTAAGTACGTCTTCGGCGGGGTTTTAAGTGTCGTTGCGTTCCGTGCTGCTTGTTCGCGACTCGTATATCGTATATTTGTAAGCTAGCCGCTTCTGGTTTTCGTTGATCTCGCGGGTCACGACAAGCTCCGGATGGGAAATTACAAATTAACGGCTCACCTAAAGTGTAAATGGGTTAAATGCTAGAAGTGTCAGAGACATACAGTTGGGCGACTATCAAGAATGCTACTTATTATAGTCGTCATGTCGAAAAGACGTCCATTTGTATGTTAACGACAGAGTTTACAATGCGTGTGTACATTCAATTTTGCCCCATAGAACAGAGGATTTGCCCATTCATGCGGACGATACACATAGGCTCTCGTTGTTTGACCATCGTTGTCTCTGTCCTTAAGCCCGTATCTAATAGGATGACTGCGTGTAGCGCAACAATCTGTCGGCGCATGTTTGGGAAATATACCGATTCAGGACCGATAACAGAGATACTGGTCAGGTTAGGTCATGTACTCCGCGCATTATTCGATGTGACTGTTGATGGTTGGAAGGAGCAGTAAGGTGGCCAAGCAGTGACATGGTCATGGGCTGTGAATGCTTTGACCATCCCGCTGAGCAAGGTTAAAAGATACCGTTTGTCTGTTTTGGGAATTCGCGACTGTCCACAGCGCTAGTTGGGAACATTCTCTGACACAGCAGTGTGCCACAGTCAGTGGCGAGCGTATATCCGCAAGCTTTTTAACTTATCTGCCTTGTGAAACTGAGTTGTCTTTGTTTGCTTCTTTTTCTTCACTGCACGTTCGTTCTTGAATTAGTACTGTGCAACTTTGTGGACCATTGTCAAGACCAATGGAAGTCCGAGTGCAATTTTAGGTTGGATGTAGTGTCCCCGTGCTATAGTCCAGCCTTAATCATACAGATGTGTTTACCTCCAATAAGGAGGAGTGGTCACGCGCTGCTGGATAAATGATGGACGCATGAGCACCAAATCTGTGTCCGACGAAATATCTGAAGGGTCTTATTTGAAGAGCAGAAAGAGAGAACGAGATCTTCAGGCTGAGACGACAGCACAACTCCCAGCTAATGCTAGCCAACGCAAAGCCAAGGACCACCTGCAGGCTCTCGTAAAGCTGTCTCCCTTATGTTACGTAGTCATTGCAATTCCAAAAATCTTCTGTAATTTGATGCTGATTTGCGTGTTACCCGCAGGTACAGACAATGACTGTGAATGATCGACCTCATTAGTCAGGGCTGTTATGACCTAAATCGGAGAACTGGAAATTGGTCCAGTACTAGGAAGCTCCGGAGGCGTCAACATTTTCATGGAGGGCTTGGTGTGAAATCGGCAACAGCGCTAAAGAGACTGTAGATGCATATCGACGTCACACCATAACCAATATAGATATCCTGGTGTTGCTGGGCCAGCATGCAAACGAGGTTTATGACTACTCGAATAAAGCCCAGCTGAGTGTTCAGCATTATGTTTCTAACATAATACCTTTGCGGCCGCGCAGTACTAAATGCCATTGAAAGTGTCCACTGTTTCAAAAATGAAGCGCAAACTGAGAATGATTTATGCCAGCAAATCTTTTCGTCCGGACAACATTCACCCGTTGTTGACACATGAGTTGGAGTTGGAATTGGTTGCACTCGTGACATTTGTTTCAGTGGTCCCTTGAAGTGTGGAACGAAGCAGGAATTGCGCTTATGTTCCAGAAAAATAAACGTTCAAAGGCTGTCAACTATTGACCCGTAAGCCTAATTTGTGTGCTGCGTAATTTGTTGGAGCGACTGGTGGTTTGTCATCCTCAAACGCAGTTATATATTAGATATATGTGTATATCTATTTAATGTATGTCTGTAGCGTAGAAACCACAAGGAGTGACAAACGTTCCCCATATGAGTACTGCAAAATCGAATCGGAAGGAGTGACTGGACAACCTTGCCGCATTTCACTGAAGATTCTGAAGGTTGGCAATACGCTGCCATAAGCTTTAACCAGGCCCAGTAAATTGCTTACAGGATGTTCACATACTTCTCACGCACACCCTTCCTTGACAGACAGTCTCAGAGTGCAATTCTGTCAACCGAATCGAAAGCCCCTCTGATGTCGAAAAAGGCAACAACTGTTTGCCTTCTTTAAGAATGGTGGAGTTCAAGCACTTGTGACATATGAAGATATGATCACTGCAGCCATGGCTATGCCTAAATTAAGCTTGCTCCTCACGGGTATGCTCTTCGCGCGTCTCGCTCAGTTTGCGAAGTGCAATGGATGTGAGCAACTTTGAGGTGTTAGGAATCAAGCTAATCCTTCGGCCATTTGCACACAAAGTGAGTGGGCCCTTGGTGAAAATGGGGACGACGTTAGCAAACGCCAATCATTTGGAGCAACTCCACTAGTCCAGTTTCTGGAGCACTGCTGTCAGTTCATCAACTCAGGCTGGGCTTCCATGTACAAAACGAACCGGAAGGAGAAGGACATATTGTGACGTTTCAGAAACTTGATTCAAGAGAGACTTCTGTTCCCGGGAGCGCAGAAACGTCGACAGACCAATGATAATCATCCTGACACCCATTAGGCTTACCAGAAGGTACTGTAACTCTGACCGCCGCTCATCTCAACAGTGATGTGGAATATCCCAGAAGAAGAAATGTTGCTGGAAAGATTGCAGTGACAGTACTGTTACTAACAATGGATCTCTTCGAAATTATCAAATCTGCCAAACTACTTATCAGTAACTCAATGTCAATGCTCATCGGTGGCGTTGGTAGTCTCCAGCGTGAACTGTTTTAGAAATCCTGCTTGGGCAGTCAACCAGCTGGATCATTTGGTGGATTCCATATGACACAGTTGGTTGGGTGGGTAACTAAGTCCAAATGTGAAATTTCTGAGCTTCCGGCGTGACTTCGTAGCTCAGCTGGTAGAGCGCTTGCCGGGTTTGGGCATGGTGTTTCTGTCGCTGGTTCGAATCCAGCAGAAGTCCAGATTTTTCGCAAATGGATCTCTTCGAAACTAACAATAATGGTAATAATGAGAGGACTAGGCTGAAGAACTAGAAATAGTATGGATGCAGGTACGTCATTGACTGCAGCACACCGCCATCTCGGATAACGTCTCTAGCAAGCAGTGAGTGATCACGAGAACCCCATCCACGCAGGCTCAGTAGAACGGTCAAATTATTCATATTTCGTGACCACGTCGTTCTTTGACCATCACGCGATTTTGCCCAGCTGTTTGTAGTCTCAGTATATAATGCCCGGTACGGTAAGCACCAAGCTGGCATACAGAGTGCTTGACCTAACCATCACGAGCCGTGCGATGTGAGTAGTTGACAAATTAATCGCGCTTCCAGAGCGATTCCCCATCGCAGGGTAGTGTTGGTAGAGAAAGCAGACTCCAGATCAACCACAAATGTTACAGTTACATGGGTTCATTGAAGAAACTAAGTAAAGACAGTTGAAACCTAGTAGAAGGCAAATGACACTTACGGATGGCGCATCAGAGGATACAAACGAAGTATGTGGATACGCCCCATCTCGACCATGAACAATTCATCTTACCACCACCTCGCTCGACGACTCGTTGGCGTGCCTAGCCCGGTTCGGAAAATAGTGGAAACGTAAGACTCGGCGCCATTAATTGCGAAGCACTTCCTGGAGACGGGTCGCAACGTCGGCTCAACTAGGTCGTTCACTGTGTTTCTACGGTGCCCAAACACCAGGATTCTGGCGATCGGTGAAGGTGCGTTGATCAAACAAAGGCGGCCAGTGTTGTGTGCGTCAACGTTGACATTTCACACCATCCACCCCCCGAGGTAACAGCCTTTCGACCCAAACTGTTGTTGCCATGCGTCTTTGTTGTACATTCTGTCTGTATTTAGTGTTTGGCGAATGAAAGAAATCAAACTGTTAACATCCCGTAACGTTTATCCTCTCGCTGTTTTGATGAACGTTTATGTTCTGGAATGTACCAATGCCAAGCGATACATAGGCTGCTTAGAGAGAACCCGTGTTAAAATTCGGCGGCACCGCCACTCAGAAAAAGCTGCTGGTCACACACTTGTCCTCCACCATAATAAATGTTCATGAGATTCGTACGTCATATGAACTAACACCAAAGCAATATCGTATATGCATTTTTGCCGTCGGTTACACATAGCTTGATACGTCGCAGTCGATATGAACATTCTTTACTTTCTCCTTTATCACGTAAAAGTTGGCTTTTCCCGTTGTGTGTGAAAATACCCAGTACTGTTCCACCACTGGGCATCCAATGCACGTCGAACAATTTATGAGACGTTCCATTTCGGATTAATTCAAACCATTCACAGAATAATGCGGGGTTATCGATTCACTGTTCATCTGATACCGAGATCTGGGCAATTACAGTTTTTGTAAGTGTTGTGTGTTCGGGCCACGTCGGGCTCACCCATCTCGTAGTGATCACATCAACTAAATAATAAAAATGACCAAAGTGCGTTAACACCACAGTTGTAACGGTAACAGATATATGCAAAAGGTACGCATACAAATAAAACGCAAGACGTATAATTACAAATGGCACCACTCACTGACAAGGTGAGGTCCGCTGAATTGGATGGGTCACCACATAAGAAAAGAACAGCGCCAAAGGGTGGGTTCGGAAGACGTCCGCTAAATAATTGTACAGGCGGTGTGAGATGGCGAACGTTCAGTGTTGGTAGGTCAGAAGATTAGCGGATCTGAAAGATTCTGACGTGCGATCACATCACCAGTCAAACTTTCATGCCAAAAAAGGCGAAGATTGTTCTCGGAAGCCCTCGTTCATTGTTGTTGCTAGTCAAATTCGAAAATGGCGCTGATGGTTACAAACAAGTGTACAAATAACGTTAACAAGACGGTGTAAAGCCTGTTACCTTTTCACCCTATGGTTACACAGCACTTTTCATACCTGCTGCGTTATATTTACATATAAACTACCTGTCTATTGTTTGAATCGATATGCACGTAGTCCCCGCGCGCCTCGGTCTTTGGTTTCACGTGGTCGTAGTTATCGGGAACTAACTGTGACACCAACCCCTCCCAGTGAACTGGAGGAGCAGACTTCGCTGGAATATGTCGGTTATTCAAGAGGAGCATTCATGCAATATCCAGCGAACTTCGTGTGATAGGATCTATCGTGGACAGTTACTGTAAATTGTCGTGTAACATTGTTGATTAATTTCCTGATTCAGCTACAACGATACATAACAAATATACAAAAATGAATTACAAATTATATCTATGAACAATGGACACTACAAATTTGAGGGTTATTCCAATCGGAGGACGGTCGTTTAGGTGCAACTATTCGACTTTTATGCGTCTTTGAAAATATTAAGATCCAATTTCCAGAAAAAGTGCTTAGGGTTTCTGAATTGTTACAATTCAGAAACCCTAAGCACTTTTTCTCAGCAGCTCTACTGAGGAAAACTGGAATATATCGAAAAACGTCCTAAAATATCCATTTGTTTTCACACAAATGACCCATTATAGACGTCAGTTTATATTTCAACCTTTTACAAATGCAACTACTACTATTTTCAAGATGAACGACATAATCTTTTTATAGAATGTTCAATTTCGCGGTAGATTTGGGATATTAATGAAATGGGAATTTACTACCGTACTGTATGGTGTGCCTACACTTGTTGGCACTATATTTCAGCACGTACACTAACATGTTCGATAGTTAAATGTATATTACCACAACAATCCAAAATACTATGAACGGCGTCATCCAGCCGAAATCCACGCGGCGGATGGACCTGAAAACCTGCGTTTTCGGGTGGTCTGGGTTCTGTTGCAATAAACAGAAAAACCAAAGCGCTGCCGTATAGTACAAAGCCTTAGTTGTAGTGAATGTCTGGGTATCATGTGTCATGTATACGTGACACGTGGAAGGTATCCATGGAAAGTCTCGAACGCGTAAGACTTCCCATTGATGCTTATAAGATTCTTATTTTCGCTGAATTGGGCTGCATTCTGTTAATTTACTATTCATTCAGGTTCTCCCGACAAACACGTCATCCATCGGCGAGTAAGTTTAAAGATGCTGGTAACAAATGTTGCCAGTCGTCAGGCATTGACACAGTCGTGTTTTTGTGTGCGTTAGCTGTAACTAGGACGGTCACTGCCAAAGGGCATTGGGGAGCATAGAGAGATGCAGCCACTGTGGCTGTCATGAGACCAAATTTTCGGTCCGCCAAGGTTGTTATAGTCCAAGACCTTCCATAATACTACAGAGACACTCACACTCAGAGATGTGCATGGTCAGGAACTCTGAAATGTCTTCTGTTCCAAAATCAATTTTGATCTGGCTCGATCAATCTCCATCACCCGGTTTGTGAGGAAAGTCGGCCCTAAACACATCGGCGAACAGCGGCCAGCTCGTATGTTGCTTAGAGGATCAGCAGCGGCTGAGCCAATTCTTTTGGCTGCTTAACAAACTGTTGCTCTGGCGTGTCCAGATATTCCCTGAGCAGAACTCCGAAAGCGTAAATAGTTAGGAAAGATAGCCCCTTTCGTCAATCTGTCCCCGAATTTTATCATCCGGGTTGCTTCTGATTTACCAGGTGATGTCACGTGACAATAGTCGAACCAACAAAGATTTCATGCGCCTGCCGTGGAGTTGGACACTCTTGATCAAGGAACCTTTCGCATACTCCGACTTCCATCCTCAAAGGAAGATGCAAAATTTCGACGTGTTTAAGTCACAATCACTTCTTAAGATATTGAAACCTGTCCTGGAAGGCATGCAGCATCAACGTCGTTTTTAGCATTTTCACATAGGTCGATCAGGAGGGGAACTGGAGCACCTTCAATCGGACGTTTTGAGTCGCGCTGGAAGTTTTGTAGTTCCATTATTGGATCTTGAATTGTTCGAGCGTTAAACTTAGCCGAAAACAAGAAACGGGTCCCAGCCGACTCAAGTAGAGCTGGTGATTAATCAGAATACTGCCAAGTAAACAGAGAATCTTGTTGACCTGACCCAAGTTCTGCGCAGTTCTACTATCAACTTTTTATCTTCCTATATATCAATGCTCGGACTTTGCTTTTATAAATTGAATGAGTTAAAAGCGCCCTGTTGTTTCTTGTCAAGATTATCAAAACTTGGCTCTTCTTTTCTCATTCGGACTGCGAGCTGGATATCAAAAAGCATGCCTATATTCCGTTTCGAAAGAACTTCCAACAAAGGTGCCAGCACAACCCTTTACCCTCACGATTCACCAAATTCTATCCGATTTGAAAGCCCCGTTGCCTGCAGTAGTGACGTCTATCCGTTGCTCGGACAGTCGAATGTTTGATGTTCCCTACCATTCTTCGTTTTCCGACCTTCTCTGAAATGAACTAAACATCACCAGATTGGAAATAACGGCTTCATGAGGACATTTTCATGTCATTGCGATGAAAGACTTTAACTTGCCTAAAGTTGCCCTGCTTGCTGGCTCACATGCGGGCTCAGTGGCTGTAGAATGCTTTGACTCTCCGACTTTCTTGAGAGTAACGAAACATATTTTTAAGTACCAAATCGATTTAGTACCATCTCGGCTGGATTACGTTTTTGCCAATGAGGACTTGGTGGCTGATAACTTCGAAGTAGCAGTCTCCCTAGAATTATGCTTAACTTTATCTGTAGTAGTTGACTCGTTCGTCCATGTAGCGTCCACCACAGAAAATTCAGACTAATGGTTAAATCAAGTCGTACGGTTTTCTGTCGTTTCCTTTTGTTTTGTTGACTATCTATACGCAAAGCTTTCCGTATGACAGGTAACTTGAAATTTGATTTGAATTCTTCTGCTGTTATTGTTTATTCATATTTTTGTCTTATTGGTGCCCCGAGCATCAAATAATTGCATACGTTCATTGTCAATCGCCACCGAATAACATATTGATTTAAATTTTTGGGTTACATTTTATCTGTTTCTGTATCCGTTCTATAGCGCACACTGCTTGTTCCATATGACAATGACCCGAGTGAGACCTAGTAGTGCTTGGATTCAACAAACACTCACTGAGACGGTGAGCGTTTGTGGCCGATACGGGTGCAAAATGTCCGTACAAAACGGCATGCAGTGCTACCAGTGCCAAAGGTGGTATCACTTCAAATGCACTAGCCTATATATACACCAGTACAAACATTGCTTGTTCAGCCATGAACTTGATATGCATGAGCTGCAGATTCGACGAAAGTCAAGGCGCCGCTTTGCCGCTGACTGTTGACGCGCGCTCCACAAAAAGTAAAGCAACGCAGAAAACCTGCGGCTGTAAATGCGGGACTCTGTCTGGCACAGTTTGCCCTTCCATTTCTTCCATGGAGAGTGGGCTGGAGGAATACCAACGGACCTTGTCAGAAACGAAGTTGGAACTTGAGCCTCTAAGTAAATACATAGCGGTCGCTCTCCCTGAGGTTGCAGTTACCAAAAAGGCAGTTGCACCTTCAACTGCGCAGACAGAGGAGGCAGCAGCCGACATGAAAGAGAGAACTCTCAGAGATAGGAGAATTGTTTTATGGGGTCGATTCCCCTCAATGTCCTCTCCAACCGAGCACGCTAAGTTAATACTAACATCTTCATTTCCCCCAGACGTCGCCAATCTTGTACTGGCGAGCAGGTTACGCGCTAAGACAACCAAAAGGTCATTGGGCCTCTTGGTAACTTTGCCAACCATGCTTAGTCCTGAGACTGTAGTTGAAGAAACAGCGGCCTTGAAATCCGCCAATGCCCACTTGAAAGGCGTAACTATTGGTCGCTCTCGGCAAGAGAGAACTAGACGTGAACAGCGGAGTGAAATCAAGCCATTAATCATGGCAGACCAGAAACTACAGCTTGAGAATAACGTCGTAATTTCTGCTCCAATAGTACTTACTCCGACCTATATGTCAGTGGAGGAAAGCAGGGATGCCTTTTCCGCAGTCACCATCCCAACGACTGACTCGCCGAGCACGGGCACCACTGTTGAATACATCGTGCCAAGATCGTCTCCCGAGTTACCTAGGCTAATAACCACCAATAGGCCTCGTAAAAATTCCTCTTTCCTAGAACTCGGAGCGATAGGGGCCTGTTGGGGCCGCCGCCTGTGACTCAAAAAGTATTTTGTTGGTCCGTCCCACAGGGTATTTCTATCGGTGACCCCATTAAACAGCGCACTTTGCCCCCCATTAAGCCCTGCATTCAAAAGACGAAAAAGTTAAATTTTACGTGTGTGAAAAATCCCAAACACCCTCGGAAAAGGGGAGTCTAGTAGGGGTGCAGAGCCCGCAAGTTGCGACACTAAGAATGCCGGTCAGGCGTCCTGTAGGAAAGCTGACATACGCACAAGCGGTGACGTCGCATCCGCAGCCTCACAAGAAAGTCAACAGAGCCACCCGGCGGCACAGACCGAGTCCAACCTCACCACCATCTTCAATTCTAGGTCTATTTTCACAAGTTTTTCCTCGCATTCTCTTATCTTTTTTCTCGCCGAATCATGTAGGGAAGTACCTGTCAAGTGCATGTATATGAACTATCTGAATTTGTTTGATAAATTATCGGAGATCAGACAATTAATTCATGACATATAACCCCACATATTTGCTTTCACGGAGACCCGGCTTACAGGTGACATCAGTGACAGTGAACTGAGTGTCCCTGGGTATTCAGTTTTCTGAGTTGACTCCGTCAGAGGGAGAATCAGAGGTTCTGCGATTTTCTTTCATCAGCATCCTCCAACACCCACGGTTATCAATGGATTTCAGTCCTCTGATAAATGTGATGCTCTGTGGCTTCGACTGGTAGTCCGTGGCCCAGACTCACTCCCAGTGGCTCCGTGAACCAGAAAGACTGCGCACTTCAGTGCGCAATTGAGAAGGCGGATGGCTTATTTGTGCGGCGCAAACCGTGCACTTTCTCTTATCGGCCACCTCTTCCGCGCAGATTACGTCGTCTCCTTAATGAACGTTCTCATTTATTCGCGAAGCATAAGCTTACAAGATACCCGGGGAACCTACGTGCGTTCCACATCGTTCGAACTAGATGTAGACGGGAAATCCGTGAGCACCTCGAACGCATACAAGAAAAGGCCCTTCTCAAAGGTCGCGGGAACAAAAGCTTATTATTTAGGCATATGCGACGACTAAGAAGGAATAAACCCTCGGCTCTTTCTTTGCGACTACCCAACGGGGAGACCTCATCTGACTCCCTAGTTGTGGCCCAGCTATTCAGGGACTACTACGCGACAGCTCACAGCGTCACACCGCGGGACTGACATCTTATCCTTCAGCCGCAGAATTTCCGGCAACCACTCGTTACCGGTGGATTTTTGTGTCAGATATTGGATTTTTTTTCAAGATTAATTCATACAGTGCAACAGGTCCCGACAAGATCCGTCCTAGAATTCTCAAAGAAGCAGCTGCTGGTCTGGCAGAACCCCTTTATAAGCTGTTTAAACAGACGCCCCTGGCTGGCATTCTCCTTAGTGTATGCAGAAAGATGACGACCACGCCCATACTTAAAGTGAGTGACCGGCACCCTTCGGCTAGTTATCGGCCAATCAGCCTTACTAGCATTGCATGCAAGATAATGGAGCGCTTATCGGAGGGTGCCATCCTCAATCACTTATCAAACTGTATTTTTGCTTCTACACAGCATGGCTTCCATCTTAATCGGTCATACATAACAAGTACATTCATTTTCGTGGATAGTCTGACGGAAGTGAAGGACAATAGTCTGATAGCAGATGCCGTCTTCTTTAACTTCGCCAAGTCTTTTGGCTGTGCTCCACGCGGTCTCCTGAAACACAAACCGGAATCCTGTGGTAGTCACGGAAAGGTTCTTTGCTGGATTGTCTCTTTTCTAGACAGTAGAACGTTTAGAGTTAAAACCGGACCGGTTCTTTCATCTCCCTCCTCCATTTCTACCGGTGTTTCTCAAGGGTCAGTGTCAAGTCCTCTGTTATTTCTGGTCTGCATCAGTGACCTTTCGCAAACTATTTTCAGCAATGTCCTACAGTATGCCGATGGCCTAAAACTCTAGAATGCCACTGATCTCAGTGCACTACAGACTGATCTTGACGCGATTAAGCGCCAGTCGGACGATTAGAGCCTCCCATTAAGTGAAAATAAGTGCGCATATGTGTCACTCGGTGGAAATTCTGTCAATGCCTTCGTGGTTCTCTGCGGAAAGTAGATATCATGGAAATCGTTATAATAATAATAATGGTACATTTCTCAACGCATCTGTGAGAAACACGCTTAGATCAGCATGATCATCATACACACTGTAATGCGAAAAGTATAATCGCATACCGTATACATAATTTTTAATTGTACAATACACCAATTATGAAAATACAGTAACAAAAAGATTTAAGAAGGGGGGAAATTCCAGTTTATGGAGAAACATTTGAGGAACTTGCTTGTAAATTTTTCAGTTTGTTAAAAAAATTCTGATAGTTACATCAATTCTGGCTTCACAAGATTAACATTGGCCTTATGGTCAAGGTCATGCTAGAGAAAGGATTCTGCACGAGCTTCACGGGTGTTGCGAATCCAGAAAATCCACCGACTTGTTGTTGACTCGCTCCTGGGTGGCACGGAATGAGGACTTCGACCACGGACATACTTGAGTTGAAAATGGTCGTCACGAAATCCTCGATCAGTAGCATAAGCACAGAGTTGATGAGAGAATATATTCAGACAGGAAATTGTGTGGTGTAAGGATCCAGTTATCTGCAGCAGGCAATCGCAAGCGTACACCCGTCCACAGAACAAGCAACAGGACATGCATACATACGTACACTCTTAAGGCACAATACACAAAACGGACACAAATAGACATACCAGAACATGCCAGCCATACTGAATTGTGTAGTCACTTCTATACTGGTTGCCCTTCTTATCGGAAATTGTTTGTAACAGCAGGCGGACAGAAGATATTTGAAGTTACCCTGAAATATTCCTCCAATCTTATCTTAAATACGGCAAGGGTCGGGGCTGAGATAACCTCTTCTTGCAGGTTGTTCCCGAAGGGGACCACTCGGAGTGCAAACGAATGACGCCGGCAAAGTAGACGGTAGCGTTGCCGTTTTAGACTAAAACTGATCCCTCTTGAACTTTGATGTTCAGTCCTAGGTAGGATGGATAAAGAAGGGTGATTGTGGCCGGCTAGTATGATGGTAGGCTAGTATGATGTCTCTTCTCATCCTTCGAACCTCTAGGTTAGAATGATTTCAACTCTGAAGCCTGCTTTGATAACTCAATTACCGGAGGCCCCCCACCTGCTTTGTAGCCCTGCGTTAACTTGTTCAGGCATTGAAACATCCTTACGTTGATAAGTGGAACAAGCTTGAATATTTACCTCCGGTAAAGGGCGAACTAGGGTGGGATAAATGGGAGTTAAGTTTGCCGGGGTTAGGTAGCCTAGGCTACGGATGATAAATAAAAATACATCAGTTGCCTTGCGTGCCATCATCTTGCAGTTGACAGAGAGACTTAGATCATGAGTGACGGGGATGAAGAAAATGAACAGTCAAAGAATCTCGCCACTATTTGATGTAGACGGTTCCGGAGAAATATATGAAAACTTTGTCAAGATGGAGGAAGATAGGAGGGCTCAAATTTTTGAGGAGAAATAGTCGATTTTCTGGACTGGACCTCGTTATTTCCTCTAAATCAACGGAATTTCGCAGATCTCGCGAATTGTCCAACCAGTACGGGATTTCGATTGTCCGGACGTTATGGAGTGTTGTTTCGCGTTGAAACTAATCGTGGAATCAGGAGTGAAAGCAAAGTTACGTGATAAACGGGAGGGCGAAAAATAATCATGTAAAGTATGAGGAATAACGGAATATGCTGTTTTCTAGCCAAACCTTTCATACAAAATTTATTATTTTGTGTTAGTTAATAAAATTTATATCTCTAGCAAACAGTTGTTATCATATACCGCTAAAACAGGTCAATTCACAGCTTTTCTTAGTATGTGACTACAGCCGAATTCCGATGTTGGTTTGGTATACACGGCCGATATATAGAATGGAAAACATGTTTAGCAACACGGGAAGATTGCCAGGTGGCCTATTACGGTAGGAAGAAGCACATATTTATACGTAATCATACGAGGAGAACAGGTTAGATGATATATATTTTCCCCAAACAATTTTAGCGCGCACAGCTACTGCATAGTGATTGATAACTATACACAAGTGGTTATCATTAAGTATGAAGTAAGCGTGTACCAGGAAGGTTTGGTTATTACTAACAGGAGTGTTGTGATGCATGAATGCTCGTCGTAGACCGTGAGTTCCTGAACTGTCGTGTTAGGGCAAAAGATTTTCCTGGAAAAAATCGTTTCAATAGCTCGGTATCTGATGCAGAAATTGAAATCGTCAAAATCTGCGTCATGGACTCATATCTGTTTGTTTTAACTGACCGGTAATTAAAAACCGCCTTATCGTTATCGTTTTCGCAAATCGGTATGGCTGCTGCTATTGTGGCCGATGGCTTGCGTCAATGTTAACACAAGAATGCTGATGTTACTTTCAATTTAATTATTTATGCTTGTCATTCATTTGTTACTTCATTCTCAGTTATTTATATTTTTGTTTCCAGGAGATGGATTATATTGCGACTTTCAAGGCGCTGTTTGAGAATCGAGAAGTTTGAACTTTCTCAAAGTTACAGGACTGTCTTCAGAGATACATGGACGAGGGGGGCATTATTTACGTTCGTGGGACGAGTCGTAGGTCGAAAACAGCTTTGAAGTACGATAAGGTAAAGTGACATGGTGTCCGGATAACTGTGCAGATTTATTGTCGTTGTACGAAGTACAAAAGGCGTAGGAGTGTATGTTCGGGTGTGCGACGTGTCTAGTGGGTTAACTGTTGTTAGTTTTAACAAATCAGTTCTCGCGACACATGTCGCAGATCCCGATTTCATGTTGTCCGACGAGACGCGTGTCTGGTTGTGAGCTCTTTTGAGTTGGAGCACAACCATCCCCTCAGTCGTCTGTTATATGAGTCCCATCCTATTAATCGTTTACTCACTATCAGTGAATTGAACGAATGCAGGAGTCTGTTCCAGCACAATACGCTAACTGCTGAGATTAAACAATATGTAGCGGATGTTTAAGGGAGGTTTATCACAACAGCTGACGTTGGAAACATCCGCCGCAAGTTAAAGCCTGCAATATCAAGTTAATTTGTTACGTAAAACTGCTAACGGAACGTTAGAAAACCTTGAGGAGGTGCTGTCAGTAATTAGTGCGATCGGTGTAGTGCGCGCCATGCGGGATGAAAACAACAGAGATACAGACATCTGCTCTACCCAGCGAACGCAGATTGAGCCTTTCCGACGTTTCCCACATGTGGTGAATGTGGATGCCACTCACGAGGCAAACAGGGACAAGTATGTCACTGTATATTTCATCACACTTTGGAAGTTGGAAGTTATACCAATTCCTCGTGACAGGCGGTATGGGATATGGCCGGCCCGTGATGTACGGGTACGTTCGCAGTGACAAGTATGCTTCACTACGCAGAATTTTCGAAAATTTTCGGAAGATGATGGGTGATCATATAACGGTAAAAGCATTTGTTATGGATAAAATGGCTACGCAAGTGATGGCAACCTATGTGGTATTCGGCTGCGACATTCCGTTGTGTTACTTTCATGTACGTGATGCCGTATGTAAGCATGTAAGTTGGTAAAGTGCGTCCGTCATATTTGTTAAACGGCAAACTCTTTTCGTAGTCGTTATCTATTCCACCGAATGGCTACGGCAGACAATTAGGAGGAGTAAGTTGTGCTGTTGCACTGTTTACCGTAGGTTCTAACGTGATTTGTACTGCATTGGCCGAACGGATAGGAAATTTCTGATTTATTTGTTGTGCAATTGGTTCTACACCAAGCCGAAGTGGACCATCCATGCGCAAAGCGATGTTGCCCACATTGGCAATCGAACGAATAATAGGCTGGAGAACGCGAACGGACGGTTGAAGAAGAGAACACTCCCGAGAGACTTCCTAGCCGTCGTCATTCAAAAAATATGGATTCACAGTGAATGGCTGCTGCGAGAGTATGAAATACGAACGATCTATGAGGGCGATCGTCGTGAGGTTGTGGATGTCGACTGGTACGTGAAGAACATTCTTCACAGAATGACCACGTTCGCCAGCCATCTTGTCCAAAACTATCTGAAAAGGCGGACTCCACGACTCCCCTTCGAAGCAGTATCTGGGTGCAAGTTAAGCGCTTTTCTAGTAATCACCTTGAACGTTTTAGCTTCTTGTGCAACAGGATGGTGACGCTTTTGTCGTGGATAGCGTTGACGGCACATGTGGCTGCCATGCATACGCATTCTGTCGGTGTTTCGGAAACAATTCTACTCCAACGGTAAGGTCTTTTGTAGCTTTTACTCCCCTCTACACTGTACACGTCCCCATTCATGATATGTGGCTGGCAGAGTACAACTTGCCAACTCGACGGTTGGTAGGCCCGCAGCTTCAGCCGTTTGCTGTAGCCAGTTTCAACCGCCACTGTAAAGCACTACATCATGTAATTCAAAAACTGCACGACTGCAACAACCGCACGGCGGTGGCTTGCTTTAACAGTATCATTGCTTTTGCCACTAAGGTAGTGGAACGTGCAAAACTGACTTACCGTTATACGACTTGCCCATGGGCTCAGCTGCAAGCGGTGTGCAACCGAGGTGGGTGAAAAAGCCTAAATCGGGGTTGCCGTGTGGACACTACGGTGACCCCGTTCAGATAGACAGCTATTGGTGTGATGCAGATTAGCTGATTTTTACTCCAAATGTATGTACGTGGTAGACATAAACGAATGTTAATTAGGTATGTGGTGTACGTTCAAACTAGTAGCTGCTCCGTCAAGTTCAGTTAAACTATGATCATCACCTAATTATGCTGCTTGTATTGACCTTATCAACTGCTCCGTCAAGTTCACTTAAGCTATGACCAACGTTGAGTAGAAGAACATGGAGAAATCAGAATGAACGAGTATTTTGTCCGTTGGGGATAAATTATAGTGATATCCTTCAGTTCTGGCCGAAAATGAGATAACATACTGGCATTCGTCAGTGAGTTCTGCAGCCGGCGGAAACATGATACGAGGATAGGAGGGTTGTAACTGAAATGGTAGAAGTGGGAATCAATGTTTTCGTCGGATAACTAACGAGCATAAAAGTTGGTCATTAACTCTCAGATAAGTGAGCATTGACTCAGGTACAAATGGCAAGCTACATTCCAGCATAATCAATAAGCAATAAAAAAAACAATACGCACGTTGATAATGATAGAGTGGGACGTGTTACCCATGTTTACGCCATACAGTAGGTAGAAACAACCAGGTGATAACGTAGACGATTTTCAACCGGAAATACTATAAGGAAACCAAGCTGAACATAAAATTCAGGTGAATAACTGATCAACAAACGTGGCGGCATAGCTTTCATTAGGAAATACTGTGATATTTATGTGTGGTCGTCTGTTGAATAGTTCACATCCGGTTATGTATGTTCATCTAACTATAGAATTGCGTGTTTAACAACAGCAGGTGTGCATTTATTAACTTGTTTGTTTATCTATTAATTCTCCGTTGCAGCCTTTGTTACAACCAAGAAAAGTTGCGACTTGTAACCATCCCTCTGGTACAGAGATTCCTTGCCTGGAGAAAAAGAACCATCAAAAGCAGTGGCTTTCTACTTCCGTCTGTCACCCATTGACTCCATTGAACCCATATATCGTGTACAATGGAATGCAAACGCAACGCAATCAAAAGTTACAAATTCAATTGCATCTTCAAAACCACGCGAAATCGAGCGTTTCTGCAAAACGGAGTATGTGTTCCACCACAAAAATTCCGATGGAGGCATTTTCAGAACGTAAACTCGAGTAGGAAAGCCAATATGATGCTTTTGTTGACGAAAATGGCGACCTTTTTTCAACAAAAGTGTGAATATGGACCATTTTCAAGTATATCCGATTTTTGTCATTGAAACACAGTTAGTATGTTCGATGAAATCTATATATTTGTACCATAATATGCATTTTAATATTTCATGAAAAATTTGAAAAATATCTTCTCGCGCCTAAATAGCCGTTTTCAATTCGTTTCGGCCTTGAAGCACAATACCGACTAACTGTGTCGTAATCTTTCCAGCTTGAAGCGTTCTTCACTGTCATTCTTTCTGCAGGTCACTTCGTCTTTATTCCAGCGTACACCATAATTTCATGGAAAAGTTAACAACAGCAGTACGAACGAATGGTAAAGTACGGCGAATATAACTGATAAACACGACTTACTTGTCCAGTTTTTGCGCGTCCTCCGTTGCAGTAGGTTTATGGACGTTCTTCATGTTTGTATCTTCATAAAAAGCTTAGTGTTCATGTTTCAACAACAGTTCTGGTGTCAAAATTTTAATCACACTTTCCCGTTCAATTATGTCTAAATTTAAATAAAAGTATGCGTTTCCACGTCTACGACATCGATTTTCATTAAATTTCACCTTCACTTCTCCGAAATGACGTGGGCTGCGACTCTGCGTTACTTTTTCATTAATCTCTATGCTATTGAACTACCGCAAATTCCTTGCTTACGTCTTCGGAAGATTAAAACAAAGAAATCTTGGGGAAACAGAATTTTGAGATTTTGAGAACTGCAACGTGTCACAAAATTTCAGCAAGTTCTATAGCTACAAAACATTTTTTAACTAAAAGATAACAGAGATATTCACGGTCTACCGATTACACGCAGCTGTTTAATCTTACCGTGTGTTGGGTATAGTTTTGTTCTTCAGCTGCAAGTGTTGGACATAACTGTGTAAGAGATCTACCTTGTTGGAGCCATTATAAGCTTAGAAATTGAGAAACACATCGAATGGTGAAGTTGAAAACTTTGATCGGTTCGAATTGTACGTGGCGTTTTCTCATGTGATATGTGTTTCTCCTCAGATGTTACTAGATTAAATCAGATGTTTAGACGTTGTTAGGTCCGTTTTCAAAGATGTCGTCTCCAGGAAGCCAGAGTTTGAAAATAGACATGACGTTCGTTAATGTCAGAAAAGTTTCAAAGCTTCGTTTGAATTAATGTATATTCTTACTCGCTCTAATTTTATGTGATTTCGTTCCAGATGTAGAAATATTTCACTAGGAAAAAAATTGAACGCAGTTTTTTACGGGATTCAAGAGCTGTCAAAGTGAACTCTTTGTTCCTGATGTTGTATTTTTAGCTATGCTGGTGGCGAATCGCGAAATTTACAGTGAATTTATTGCCATAAACTAGGTCATACTTGAGTGCAAGGTTCAGCATGAGACGTCGTAGCTAAAGAGGAGCTAGTGCAAGCTTCTGACAGCGTTATCTGTAGTTCAAAGTAGACGGATAACCCACTAAATCTTTCGTGAATGCAAGTTGGAGACTTTCCAGATCTAGCCTATCAAGTTTGCGCAAGTAACTATATATGAAAGTATAGTACTCAAGTTGTGGTCGTACGCGCAGTTTATAAAGGTGTAGTCGAGCTGCAGGAAAGAAGAATGCGTGTTCAATGTATCCAGTCGTTCGTCCAGTTTTAGTTACCAGGAAAGATATATGTTCAGCGAAATTGAATGAGTTTGAGTAACGTATACCCAGGTCGCGGACTGAGTCGGCAGTTGGAATGCCATGACCATCCAGCTTTATAAAGTCCTCTGGTATATGAAAAGTGTGCAACGATGGCAGATTTATTGGCTGAAAATTTCATCGGCCAAGTTGGACACAAAGACTCTAATGACATGAAGTCCTCCGTACAGTTTCTAGACAAGAATCGAGATCGCCAGGGAGAAAAGTGTTGACAAATTTAATGTCGTCAGCGAATAGGAATAGTTTGACAGGCTAGACAACTTAACATGTATCTTTTATATACATAACAGTTACGGTCCCAGGACGCTTCTTTGAACCACTCCACTGGTGAATGGTCTAGAAGTTGAGCTGTTATCTCCTATTTTCAGCGTTTGCAGGCAGTCTACAAAGTATGAAGAAACCAGCTGAGCACTGGGTCAGGTATACCGAAAGGCGACATTTTGATCAGAAGAGGCTTATTAGGCACACGATCAAAAGTATTTTGCATACCGAAATATATAATAATAATCGGTTTACCCGAATAAGCAGATTTTATAACATGATTAAAGAATTCCAGCTGGCACATCATGCACGAACGTTCACTGAGGAACCCATGTTGGGCGAGGTTGGTGAAATTTTGTGATAATAAGAATTCAACCGAACGACATTTTATTATCCTTTTCAACACTCTAGAGCAAATTGAAATATGGTTAATGGGACGATAATTGTTGTTGTCTAGTCGTGATTCACCTTTATAACGGGACTGCTTACATTGGAGAGGGAAGGAGCCTAATGTTAGACAAAATGTATGGGTATTAAGCAAAAGGTGGGGAATGTCAGCCCCTCCGTGGTTGAGGGCAACGGAGTGAATACCCTCTGGACCGGGAATATAAGAAGGTTTGATGGTGGCTAATTGAGAGCGTATTTTTACTGCAGCAACGGAATCGTGGCTTGGGAACGCTTTTGTTTTTACAGGTGGAGGTGGAGGCAATATATTTCCTTCAATGTTGAAAGAAGCAACAAAATATGAATTGTAGACCTTACATATTGTTACAGGATCACCTACGGTAGTTTTGTTCTGTAATGTAATTTTTGAGACAACGGGATCTCTTGTACTGTTCCAGCGTTTCAATAACTGCATCAACTCAGAGCTCTTCTCTTTGCTGTTCAGCGCACGTTTTTTCTCATTAAAATGTAGCCTTCTGGTTCTATTTTCCATAATGTCAAACATTTTATGCATTTGAATAATAAGGGAGAAATCATGTATTTTTCGGTGTCGTGATCTCAGACTTTTGAGCTTACATTGCTCCTTCGGAGTGAGAATCCTGCCTTTACCGCACACATTACGACGTTTTGATTTTTCCGGCTTTAAGATGTTCACGCAAAATCTCAGGTGTTCATTGACTACTTCGGTTACAATCCTAAGGCCAGAGGTTAGAAAGAATGTGTTCCATTCCGAGGATCTCAACAGGGTGGTGAACATGCTCCAGTCGATGAATTTTACTTGGCAGTAACATATGATTTTCGTCATTTTCACAGCTTTTAGGTCAAACATGATGTTGACTGCGTTGTGATTATTTCCTGAAAACTGTTCTAGGACGGATACTGTAGCAGAAAACATACCTGTTATAAAAATGCTACCTAAAGTGTGGTCTAGTCTGGTGGGCGCTAAACCGTGTTGGCGCCATCCATTTATTTGGAAACGTGCGAGAAATTCTGCATGATTTGCAGGGGCTGTGAAAGAGGTCCAAGAGATAGTGAGCATATTGAAATCTCCACCAATTATTTTGTACAACGAAGTCAATGTTGATGCCCAATTCAGTCCATTAATAAGGTTAGTCATGTCGTCATGAGTGGCGCTAAGTGGTCTGTAGACGCATTCTAAGAGTAGTTTGCAGGATTCAGTTGACACTGACAGCCACAATGAGTCGTCAATCCTATCAAGACACGGATCATCAAGTGTAGTTGCAGGATACCGCTCCCTTAAGTAAATTAAACATCGACCGCCACGTCCTGTACCGCGATTTTTGCGAAACATATGATGGCCCAAAACACTTAGTTGTGTGTTTAAAGTCTCGGGGTTACGCCAAGCTTCAGTGACCAGAATAACGTAAGAATTATATAAGGAGATGGAAGATCTGAAAATACGCATTTAACTGACTAGGGAGCGTGCATTCAAAGGCAAAAAACTTAGTGTATTCTCCTTACTCGACATCATTTTTAGACCTTTAAAAATGTCCAAAACAGAAGGGTCTTTGTTATTCAAAGAATTTGTTTGTCTGATGCGGTTATAGTGAGCACATCAATGACTAATGGAGTGTCGCCCGCTTCTGAGTCCATGACAGAAAGTGTTGGAAAAGAGTCCGTAGGGTGTGGTGGGGCAATGGAGATATGGGAAGTGGACTGGGCAAGGAAGGTTTGAACGGTGTGACTCACCAAAGAAGGGTATGGTTGAAATGAATTGGTCATACCCACATGCAAGTTGTCAGCGAAGGGATCACGGGTTGCATTTAGGTGAGCATTCATAATATGGGGGCTGTTCGTATTAAAAGGTGTGTTAAGCATGGGACAAGCAACCCTGGTGGTAATAATGGGGATTTGGTTGAGTCTTGCGTTAAAAGATGTTTCACGTAAGAGATTGCTCTTGTTGGGAAGAGGCTTAAGATTACGGGTTGGTAATAGATTCATCCTTTTTTCACTGGGTGTGGGCTTGGGTCTACATGTATATTTTTTCTTTGTATTGCAGAGGAGGTAAACATGAGCGACTCGTAGGGTAGCGAATTGAGGAGGGTTTATTAAAAAGGGTGTTCCACCAATAGCTGGTTGTTGGATTCCTTCGGGATTTGTTTAAAGTTGGAATGCCGGTGTATGTCTGACTGGTAAATGGTTTGAGCCTTACTTTGCCTGATCCAGCTATCGTGTAGACAGGTTGAAATATAGACATCCTATTCGTTTCAATATGGGCAAAGTTATTTGCTTGTTGTTGTTTGCTACCTGATTCCTCGATAGGAGCCGCCATTTCGTGAGGCAGGTTATTGGAACTGTCGAGCTCCATTGTTAGATTAATCAAATCAGAGAGTATGTTGTCCTCTGTTATGTCGTTGGTGCTTTCAGGAGGAACATTGGCATCCTTAGGTGTAATGCAGCATGACGAAGCTACACACGCAACTGGACCCAATACATTATCCTTGGACATCATCGCACCTTGTTTGAATGCGTCCTGGGCCACACGCTTGGAGGTGACAGCGTTGTACACTAAGTAATTTTGACATTTCCCTTCAAATGGCGTTCTATCCTGCATAATTTTTATCAGTTTAAAGGAGGTTTTGGACTTCAGAAGGTCCTGACATTGGATAAACTGTCTCGCAGTTGTTTTGCTCTGGAATTTGAACAAAAGTGGGCAGCAGATCTTTTGAATCCTCTTACAAAGACGAATGCAGATATATGATGTTGGGTCTTTATTAGTAATCCTCATGAGTAGCTTTTTAATGTCATCGAGTTGAAGCTTATTTGGCACATTGAATACGATTGCATTATATGGGCAACGCATCCGTTTCGTGATCTCTGTTGTCAGCTTAATGAGAAACATGCTTGCG
>JTDE01007713.1:2098-18756 GCA_014338405.1 Paragonimus skrjabini miyazakii | reverse complement strand
GGGAAAGAAGACCTAGGATTGAGGAAGACAATGGGTTTGGGCTCGGTCTGTGCCGCCGAGTGGGTTTGTTGGCCCTCTTGTGAGGCTGTGGACGCGACGTCACCACTTGGGCGTATGTCATCGATCCCACCGGTCGTTTGACAAGCATTCTCGGTGTCGCAACCTGCGGCCTCTGCATCCCTGCTAAGTTCCTGTTCTTCGGAGGGCGTTTGGGAGTTTTCGCCCACGGAAAATTTGACTTTTTAGCCTGTTTAGCACTGGTTTTACTGTTTTCTAGCGAAGTTGGAAGTATAAAACGTGTGTAGTATCCCCGCTTCAAAATATTCCAGTAAGATTCAGTAGTACGAAGTTTGTGGTTCCAGAAGTTAACAACCCTGTGGGAAAAAAACTGCTGCCTAAGAAAGGTCAGAGGATGAAGCATGAAAAGTTTCCTGTTATATCCACGCCGACCGTCAGCATTCGCTACAGTGAAGAACTGATCAAAGAGGCCTACTCTAAAGAGGGAGTAGGTGAAAATTGAACCGCCGCGGAGCCGTCAAAAAGTAAGTGGGTATAGATCAAGAATTTCAAATCGAGACTCGTACGCGACATCTCATAGGCCTGTGACCACTCTGGTAGCCACGCGCTGGACACGCTCAACGGCTAGTATGTCATTCCTCAGGTCGGTATAAACGACCTGATAAGCATATACTAGGAGGGTTTATATAAAACCCGTACAGCGTTTGGAACGCTTTCTTGTATATACGGGGGAAAGTGCGCTTAATCATCCTAAGAGTAGCAAACCCTTTTATCGCTGCCATTTCGTAGTGATGCGCAAATGATAAGTTAGACGACAACCAGATGCCAAGATCTTTCTCCGGATTGGTTTTTATGATATCTACTCTGCCGAATGCACTATGACTCACGAAGGAATTAATAGAATTTCCACCCAGTGACATGTGTGCACACTTATTCTCATTTAGTGGGAGGCTCTAATCGTCCGACTAGCGCCGAGTCGCGTCAGGAGCAATCTGTAATGCACTGGGATCTGTGGCATTCCAGATTTTTAGGTCATCGGTGTATAGCAGAACGTTGCTAGAAATATTCTCCGGATGGTCATCAATGTAGATCAGAAATAATAAAGGACTTAACGTCAACCCTTGAGGAACTCCCGCGGAACTGAGAGAAGGAGATTAAAGGTCTGATCCGGTTTTAAATCTAAACATTCTATTGTCGGGGAAAGAAGCAATCCAGCGAAAAACATTTCCTTCAATACAATAGGCTTCCAGTTTGTGTTTCATGAGGCTGTGTGGGACGCGGCCGAAAGCCTTAGCAAAGTCGAAGTAGATGGCATCCGAGGTGAGGCCAATGTCTCTGGCCTCCGTCAGACTATCCATGAAAATGGGCATATTAGTCATGCATGGCCGATTAGGAAGGAAGCCATGCTGGGTAGAGGAAAAAAGATGGTTTGATGAGAAGCGGTTAAGGATGGCACACTTGAATAAGCGCTCCATTATCTTGCACGGAATACTGGTAAGGCTGAATGGCTGATAGCTAACCGGAGAGTGCTGGTCACCCGCTTTAAATATGGGCGTGACGGTCGCCTCTTTCCATGCGCTAGGGAGAATGCCAGTCTGGAGTGTCTTTTAAAACAGTTTATAAAAGGGTTCTGTCAGACTAGCAGCTGCTCCTTAGTGACATCTGGGATGGATCTGATCAGGATTCATTGTATCATATGAATTAACCTTGAATTAAAATGTCTTCAACCTCTACCACAGAAAGCTCAGCGGTAACCGGTGGTTGCTGGAAAGCTTGCGACAGTATGGTAGGGTGACAAACAGGCGGTGCGACGTTGTAGATTGCCGTGTAGTATTCTTTAAATAACTCGGCAACAGTTAGGGAGTCAGATGAGGGCTCCCCGTCGGGCAGTCGAAGAGAAACAGCCGAGAGTTTATTCTTTCTTAGTCGCCGCATATGCTTGACTAGGAAGATTCTGTTCCGGCGAGTTTCGATGAGGACCTTTTCTTGTACGAGCTTGATGTGCTCACGGATTTCTCGTCTACACCTATTTCTAACGATGCGGAGCGCACGTAGGTCCTCCGAGTTTCCCGTGAGCTTGTGCTTCGCGAATAAATGGGAACGGTCATAGAGAAGACGACGTATTCTGCGCGGAAGAGGTGACCGTTAAGAGAAAGTGCACAGCTTGCGCGGCACAAATAAGTTGTCCGCCTTCTCGATTGCGCCTTGAAGCGTGCAGTAGTTCTGGTCCACGGAGCCATAATCAAGAAGTAATGAACCTAGGTAGCTCCTCAGGCCTTCGAAATCAGCCTGATTAAAATTTCAAACTCTGTCGTGGGTCTCTATTAGATGAAAACAGCAAGGCCTCCTTTGTTCCGTCGGGTGGAGTTGGCGGGGTGGAATGGGTATTCAGGGCTACTCTGTTCACTGTCATTGATGTCACCCGTAAGGTGGGTTCTCGCAAAAGCAAATGTGTGCAATCGAGGGTCACCAACTGACTCTGATTCACGGTAGTTTATTGAACAAACTCTGGCAGTTCGTATACCTTCGGCTAAATGCCACTTCCACATTTGTTCTTGCGAGAAGAAAGAAAGAAGTATGCGAGGAAGGGCTTAGAACGTAAGGCCAAATTTCGAGGACAGGAACAGAGACTTTTCTGAGGCTGGACTCGGGTTGTTCCACAGAGTTAGTTTGCCGCCCTCATTTGCGGCTGTGAGTGCGACATAACCGTCTGTGTTTACGTCAGTGATCATAAAGAGCGCTTGGTTGGCACTCTGGATGTCGTGAATTGCAGCCTCTGTCTCTTTATCAATTTCCGCATCTTAGAAGGATGTTTAGGAAACTTCACACACTGAAAGTTCGCCTGTTTCTTCTGTATAGGCGATGCTTCAAAGATGGCAGTTGTAGTAGCATGTAGTGTGCCGCTATTTCGTTTTGTCACACACACTACCTTCTGATTCCTTTCAGGCCCTCGAACACGCGGGTTGGCCGCGTCCGTGCAACAAGCTGAGGAGGATGACCAACCCGAGCTGGAGGTCGGCAGTCAGTGAGCGTGAGACCACTTTTGATTGATGGGCTATTCCGGACCGTGGGACCCCGCATATATATCTACTGACAAGGACACGTTGTGAATTGAATCTCTCGGTATCTGTAATGTGTTCAATATACGTTTACTGTTGATTCGTGACTTTTCCTCTTTTGCGAGAAAGACTATCTGTGTTTCGATTAGCAAGCGTGGGACATCTTGCGTTGTTCTTGTGATTGACTTTCTGGAATATTACATAGTGTGATGTGAGGCTCCTAAGGGAAATATCTAATGGAGCATGTTTAGGAAATGCCTTTCGATTCGTTGGAGGTAGCTGCAATGAACTTCTTCTGCCTCAACTTCTTGGATGAAGAATATGAGGCTGGAAATGTCTGGATTTGAGTGAGAGTTTTCGTGTAGTCCTTGCCTGAAAGTTTCAGCGGTCAAAGCTGAAACGGCCTCTGTCCAGCAGGTTGTTCGGAGTAAGGGACCACCAGAAATGCAAACGGGTGACGCCGACAAGATAGCTGGTAACTTTGACGCTGGAGACAGGGTCTATTCTCCTTCGCACCTGCCTGCTGACTTCTGAATAGAACGGAGAAACAAAAGTGTTTAGGGACAGTTAACATCGTGCGTGCGAGCAGGATATCCCCTTTCATCCGTCGAAGTTCTAGGTAGAACACATTTAAACCCTACACTCTCTGCTGGAAACTTACGCGTTTGAGGTTTCTCATCCCCTTCGTGGTTAAGCGCTGAATTTGCTCACGCGACAAAACATCTTTGTGAAGAGAGTGAAGAAATTTGTATGTTCACTTCTGACGTTGGGTGGGCTAGGGTAAAATGATCGGGAATAAAGCTTTCTTGATTGAATCGGCCCAAATTACAGTCGATGAACTCAAATACGTTAGTAGCCTAACATGTCGTCATTTCACAGTCGGCGGAGAGGCTTAGATCCCGGGTGACGATCGACCTTAAATATCTTGTTTGGATACATGAGGCACAACGATACTAAGGTGATGGGATACCTTACTTGTGATGAAGCCTCGGGGTTTCACACCTCGCCGCATTCAGTGGTGGTTCATGCGGTCGTCCTCAGCTTCGAGGCGTGTCGTGGTGTGATTGTAGGCTAGGTTCGTTTGTGGGGAGTCTCTCTCCAAAGATCAATGTCGTTTGCATACAACGGAATGCAAAAGACAAAGGCGATGGTACTTGGTTGACGGTTAGGATGAATAGTAACAGTTCTAGAATTTAATGCTCTCGTAGTCCACAAATGGGCGTTTCGGGTTATCGAGTAATTTCCATTGGCACGGACAGATCAGGTGTGTCCGCTGAAATATGGTCCCAACCAGCGCAGTAGGTTCTGTCCAACTCCACACTATTGCAATTTGACAGGCGTTAGGCTGTACTTTCCTATGTCGGAGGCCACTGTAAAGTCCACCCGAACAATGTGCTATCTGTCACGGTCCATTACACGCAAGCAGTTTTCTGGCAGGTACGCAGGGGCCGTGTTGTCCAGAAGTGATCGCTTTGTGTGTGAGGGTGTGTCGTGAGAGTTTTCGTCAACAAGGCTTCTCAGTGCCATTGAACAGGCACAGAGAAATGGAATGGGCCTGAACTTGAAGGCGGTTTCACGCGTGCAGCTCGTGTGAAATAGTGTTACTTCACATTGCTTTTTGTCGGCAGGCGGTTTACTTTCATCTGGGGACTTTTGAAAGGTCATGTAGAACTGAATCTAGTTTATCCGCACAACTTTTAATAATTTCGATGGGGTGTTGTCAGTGTCCTAAGACCTGCTGCAGTTTACCCTGAATTTGGCGAAAAGAATTCAAGTACTAAAATCTACGTCGTTGAGGACAGAGAACCTACTGGATGCTAGGGCTTTTCAATGGGCCCGCAAAGGAGCTTCGGGGGCATGTTTGACGAACACAAACTCAAACGTTTCCTTTGCAAATTGGCTGTTGTTATTTAGACCACAATCTTTAAGCAGACTGAAAATATCTGGTTTTACTGATGCGATTTGATACACTTGTGCACGATACCATTAGGGTTTTGTATCAGCCGGGATACAACAAAAGAATGCAAGCAAAGTTTGCCACTACTAACGGCATCAGAACACCTTTTCTGTGTGACCTACTACGACCCACCGACGTCAGCCTGAATTGCAAAATTGTGATGGTTCCAGGAATACAGAAATGAGATAGTTAACTTAGCCCAGACCCAGAGTTAGCTTCCATGCAATAGTAATAACAACCGAACTAAGCAAAGCACGCAATTGTACAACTTATTGTCAACAATGTAATAAAACAACAGTAGTGAGAAATGGGTTGTGACGATCACCATAAAAGTGTTTTCTCGAATACTATATTGATTGCAATCAGTAAGTGGACAGTGTGTCACCGTTGTTTAACTGCATGAATATCTAGGTCCCATATAGCACGGATTGCACTGGAACTTCATTGGTTCACTTGTTGTACTAGACCTGGGTTTGAGCTAAGTAAAAGTTCCACTACTGTTGCGTATTTCTGATTACCAGATATACCGACGAATATTATTGGTCACCTTATTGCTTTGAGTATTCCTCACTAAAACAAATAATGTGATTGCCTTGGTAGTGGTTATTTTTGCTCATTACTCAAATAATTCGGTGTTTCGTTGGTTCACGGGCTTCCCTCGTGCGCTTGTGTGGTTTCAGGCCTCAAACCCAAGTCACACTGTCCCAGTCAGTTTATCACCCATAATATACGGTGAGCGCCCACTGATAATAAAGACAGTCGCTGAACACAGACTATAGCTTCACCTATTGGAATTACATCAAACATCAAGAACGGAGTATGACAGCGAATCAAACATGGTTTTAACTAGATGGAAATCTAACAACCTTTTGAAGCGATCCACGAAAGAGCAACTAACAACTTCAGGAGATATGTCGTTCCGGCGGTGGTCGCTACGCAAGGAAAAATGTTATCTAGGGAGGGTTCAAGGTCGACTCTTGCGATTCTTTTCGTGTTCCCTTCAGCCACTGTCAGCCACAGATAAAAGTACCTGTTCGATAAGTCACGTGAGGTGCAACGTTTCATGTGAGCAACTTTCAGCTGACGAGCATCTCGATAGGGAACATCGGCTTGACGCGGGATAAACGAAAGAATACAAGATTCAAGGGTTGAGAGTCGGAGTCAACGATGAAGCTAAAGGGTGGGGAGATTAATTGGAAAGAGGCCTACCAAATGTGGATACTTTGATGATAATCTAAGTATATGTTTAAATATATGAAAAACAGTGTAAGGGATAGTAATGGCGCTCTAATCCATGTATAGGAATAGCCCACTGACAGAAACCAACTTGGTGACTGCAAATCACTTGACAGCCTATCAAGTGAACCTAACGACTGTGCCAGCATTATGTCTTTTTGACGTTCATTCCGAGGGGAACAGACTGGGACGTCAAAACTGTTTTTCTTGCATCACAGGTCACTGTGTTTCAAGTCTAGTACATACTGAAGGAACTGAGGGCTCAAAACATCAGCAAGATTAGAGAATGAGCTGTTGGTATTATCGGAAGTCCGCAAGATTTTGAAGGTCATTGAGACCCTCTTTGATTATCTATGCATTAGCGAGAATGGCTTCAATAGGCTAGATGGCATCCAGTAATGTTATACTTGTTTTCAGCTGTAGGGCACATGCCCAGATATTGAATTCCAACAACGGCCTGATTAACACGTTGAAGCGAAGAGCAAAACAGGTTGGCAGGAATATTCTCAGAGATCTTCTCAACATATTCAATCAACTGCCAGCCTTTCTGACAAAGACGGAAGTATTGGCACTCATCTTGAGAGTGGATGTCAGTCTTGTGTCGAAGTCCCTTTCAGATGGGGTTGCGAATAACGTGCTGTCCTCTAGACGGTACCCACTAGAGCTGGTGGGCCGGATATGCATGACATCGGATTTCACAGTGTAAAACGGCATCCGGATTCATTTTGTGAATACCTGTCTTCTTTCGACCTCAAACATTCATGTAATCTGCGTGCGTTGAAAGAGAAGAATCACTGTCGACTGCAAGGAGGTCGTTTACGAGGTCTAGAAGTAGCGGTGAATCCAGTATGGAGCCGTAAGGAGTCCAAAGCGGTCATCAAAACGGCAGTAGCGGTTGCTCATTTACTCGTCTAATGTATTTCTGATTCTTCGGGTGATGCGACAATCATAACTGTGTTGGCTGCCACAGATCCGATAACTGTAGGTTCCGTGAAAGAATGTGATGATTCACTTCTTCAACCTCCCTTGCAAAACCTATCAGTACGGCATACATCTGGAGGAATTCACCTACCGCGTTCGGTAAAGGATTACCGGTGACCAGCAATTTGGCAGCGCTTGAATGAGCGCCTCTGAGGGCACAGAGATTCGCGGTTAGTAGACGGTCTGCGTTTAGTTGTCTTTGGATGCAGTCATTCAGAGTGCTCTCTGTGACTTTAAAGACAAATAATAACACAGCTGTGGGCAGAAGCTGCTAGCGTCAACAAGTTTACGACCCTCGTACGCCGGCGAAATAATGTCAAGTTTTCGTGGTTTCGGAATTCCGTTGGTGGGAGAGAAATGCTTAATCAAATGGGCAAGCGGTCTAGCCGGGATGTCTGTGCAAACATGCTTCACGCCAATGACAATATCAAAATCACCGAAGGTCAATCCACGTGATTGTCACTCCACCTTCATACTCATATTCAACACTATGAACAGGTTGACGACCTTACGTAGACATCCAAAACTTACCAAGTACCATCCAAAGAGCTACGCGACTCACGGAATCAAACGCCTGGTTGAATTCCACTAAGAGGACAAGGCGGCTGGTTGTGTTCACAACACTTCCACTGGATTTGTTGAGCAGCAAACACCATGTCGATTGCGCCGCAACTCACCTGGAATCCACACTACATCTCGGGAATATTGGTCTCAGAACTTGCGTATTGAATCAGCTGACCAGAGCTGTTGCTAACGCCTCTCCGGCACAGCTGACTAGACTGACTTCGCCGCGAACTCCTGATAGGTTACTTTATGATTTTCGATGTAGTGAAACAATTGGAAGAAATGTGGTGGTTTTTCCGGTATTCCTTCTTCTGTTACGGGCATTCCATTTCGGAGTTGTCCGAGAGCTCAGTGCCCCTGCCAAATTTAGGAGGAAGCAAATGAAACACTGACTTTTGCTGCGTCTGGTTACTCATTTTCCAAGCAATGGTAGTCCACCGGATACCTATACTTTTATTATGGTTTCCCGCAGAATGAACGAAAAGTCAGAGTCCACCTTAGTGGGTACTTTGGTAGACTGCAGCGTTGAAACAGTGTTCGTTATCAGTGGTCAGTGTAGCGCTGCATCACCTGTCGTCGCTTTTCAACCGGTCGTCCTTGATTCCACAAAGCCGTCCAGCGATTTGACAGCGAATGCGTCACAACGCTACTGTTTTGGCAATCCCATCATACTACTCACACCATTGTTATTCCTGGATCAGCTAAGGGGCGCTCTCGTGGCACACCTGATGACGTTAGAACAGTTGGCTGAGGCGGCGCAACAGCACCCGGAACTAGAAAATTTTGGCAGAGGAGGGGACCTTATGCAGTAGTGCACCACCTTGGCCTAGTTTATCTGATTACGAACGAAAAACATCAAAATGGAGTGCGCAGAAGCCGGTTTTGTAAATGGCATGACGTCCTGAACAGAAGAGAATGCACACCAGAAGCATCAATATCACAGAAGCTGGTACTCAGATCGTCCAAAGAACGAAGAGAACCTGAGAGGTTTATGCTGCAGCTGGAAAAATCTTTGCGAACGGAAGAGTGTATTGAGGAGGAACAATATTACTATACTACTTACGCCACTGCTATTCAGTAGTGGGGCCAGAGCATATATTTTGACATTGATATGGCTGCAGGAAATATACAAGAAGAAACGTCGGTATTCAGCATCGCATGACATGGATCTTGGTAGGTGAATGAACATAAAGGAACTGAGCATTCGCGTCTGTGGAAACCGTGATGGCCCGGGCCAATGCCGTACGCACATGAGTGTTGTTAGTTGTAGTCATGTTGAAACGCTTAATTCATGTGTTGCTTTTCTGAATAGGTAATTCTTGCGTCATCCTCCTTCTTAGCTCGCAACATCCGGTTCACAGTTGGCGACGGCCAGTGCAGTATCGTACTTGATGGATGCTGTCTTTTAATCGTTCAGTTTACTACCAGGACGCCCGAACCAAGGCAAGAGAACGATTGGAATCCTCAACAAATGCATCTGGATCAAAATACCTGTAGCTGTAGGCAATGGTTGGACGGCAATGGACCTGAATGAGGGCTGTTTTTCAGGGTTGATATATCAACCTCATGAAGACCCAGAGCCCGGAGGACCAGTGACCGTAGGCAATTCGGTCTTTAAGTCCCTCCTAAGTGCAACGTCCACGCCGTTAAGTACGTTTCAGAGGCGTGCAAGCACACCTACAAACTCGGACCACAGGCAGCAAGGTCATGATCAATGAGTCAAATAAACCTACAGAACAAAAAACTAGAGGCATACAAATGGCAAGCACACTAGCCAACCATACAGCACTATGGCACACTGTTGCTCCTGACTGCGAACGAAACCGCATTTTGTCTGGCTGCTCCCTTGTGGCTATGTTTGCAGCAATAAGGGCTGAAGCCCTAGTCAACACGGCCTGCCGGGTCAAAACACAAGTCAGACTCTCACGCCAAAATAGTATGAAGTGTCTGAAGCCGATACACAACACTTGACCAAAATGCACAAGTAACGGTCTCACAGAAACCTCTTAAGTGTTTGGAGTATCTTTTTTCAACGCGGAGGGGGAGCCGTTTAATCACTCCAACGGCGAGACGTCTCTTCTTAGCAGCAACATTGTAACGATAGGTGGAAGATAAGATGAAGGGATACATCGTTTAGCGAGTTGAGTCATGAATGCGTTGCTAAGGCTTCCTTCACAGTGGTATACATACATGCTTGTTGCTATTCAGAGAGGGACACTGATGATCTGACCGACGTGTATTCGCATTAAGCTCAATGTGCATTGCGCTGGGATCACGGGCAATTCAGATAGAAGTTCGTTGGCTAAAGAAACACTGTTGCCGGAAATATTGTTCTAACAGTCTTTGACGCAAATAAGAAATAATGAAGGACAAGCATAAACACTTGAAAAGCTCTCGCAGAAATCAAGAGGGGGCCAAAAATTCAGACTGATTTACCCTCAGACACGGAGTGCCAGGGGACCCTCAACGTTGCGGCAACAGAAGCATTCGTATTTCGTAACACTGACACAATCGATTGTCGTACCAAAGCTAAAAAACTACAAGTTGACGCCGCAAAACAGAACGGCCACCGGCACACTACCAGAGACTTAATATATCAGTTTTCATAAAGCTCATCCGGACGAGATGTGAGAAATGAGTTCAATGATGAAATCAAGAAATTAAGAGGATCGTCCTTTTCTCGTGACACAGCCAAATCCGTCATGTCTGGGAAAAACGATGCGTGGACTTGATCCACTTGTGGATGAGAAGGTGCATCGATGGCAATGTAGGTGTCGTCTTTGATATGACGTGTATCCGTGGAAAATTGAATATTAATGTCGGGGTTTCAGATGTTTTTGCGCAGGGATTTTTCGGTCTTGGCAAGAAACGCGTGCGCCAACAGATTTTGATCACTAAGGACAGTAAAATGCTTATCTTCAGTGGGTGCCGGAGGTGTTTGACGGCCAAGTAGTCGGCAAGTGGTGTACGCGCAAAAGCGCTGTATTTCGCCTGCGTGGTCGCAACATGTATTAGGAAGATGGAAGAGGCTGAGATTCATTAGTCACAGGCTGTTGGATAAAAATGCTTACGGCTCAATCAGACGCAAGGATTGTGAAAAATGAGCGAGTTTTGGGGGATGCCGATCCAGATACTGAGGTTTTACGTTATTCAAAACCGTTTTAGTGTTATTAAATGCATGATGGCCTTGTCGTGACCGTCAAATAATCCATCAAAAGCGCGGGTATCTTAGCATAGTTAGGAATAAGGCGGTGGAGGAAGGAACCAGTTGGACAGACTGATTTCCTCTGATGAGACCGATATTTCCGAGGGACTGATAAGGTGTCCGAGAAAATCTAGCGTTGAAACGCCGAAGACATTTGAATGCATTCATATTCACAATGTTGTTTTGAAATCTTTGTAAAACTACGCGAAATTGTACTCGGTGTTCTGTTACTGATCCTGGGAAGTCCGTGCCTGGCTACGTAGCCCGAATGGTATACAGAGAAACTCATACAGTCCGAGTGGTGTGGTTAACTCAGTTTTGGAACTAACCCTCGATTCATGTGTAACGTATTGATACGCTCGAACACAGTCAACTTTAGACATCACGTTCTTACTACACAGTCCCAAAGTACGATTCTATGGACTTGGCACTAGATGGTGATTCTGAATCGTTGCGCTTTTTATGTAGCTCCAATCGCTGGGAGACGTTTTGGGCACTGTGTGCAGGGAAGATGACCGACTGCGGTTTCAGGATCGGATGATGTTCAGTAGTGGTATGCGCTGAAGTTCATCCGACGCTACCTGGAGTTATGTGGCGTCCCGTCGGCGTGGTCGCACGCGTACGGACGATTCATTTGTAGCACCGTGATGTTGCGTTGTGTGCATTACTGTTTTTGAGAAATTTGTTAGCTGTACGATTTGGGAAACTTTTCAAGGGTGAATGAAATACGTTGAGAGCCTTCAGAATATTAAAACGTACACCAAACAAGTTAGCACTAGCAGAGAATCCATGACGGAAAATAATGTTAATTTTATAAGCCAGTCTACGTTTTTTGAGGCCAACCACGAGCCCAAATTGCCCCAAGGGGTCCTCTCAGAGGATAAGCGTTTCAATGTCGGCCAGGATAAACGAATATCTAAACTGTCGCCTGCAGTCAAGATCAAACATACACAGTTTTTCACGGTATGCAGCTCAGGTTGACAGCGTCAAACGCATAGCTTGCGGGTTCGGCGGAATTACTTGATAGACACCGGTATCGACAAGAAATTTAGTGCTGAGATACTTGTCGTTCACGTAAACTAGGCGACGCTGTCTCTATTTACCAGGCACAGCGGTCGACATCAAGGACTTATCCTGGAGTTCAATCACGCATGGCTTCTCGCACTTCATCGTTTTGCCGCTACACTTGTGGGGATATTGACGCATTCTCGTACGTCCCCGAGACGTCGATCTAAAACGCCGTGTGTCATACGCTTTACTAATGTTCATTTGTTTCGTCAACAAGTCCATCCGGGTGCCCATTTGTCTGGTAGAGTTGTGCTACTCGGCGTCCTCTGTGTGATCTGTCACTTTCTTACAACCTTTGAAAACGGCATACACTGGTTTGGTGTGTTCTCACCTTTTCTGTCTTTTTGACGAAATTTTTTCTGCAAAAGCCACTAAGAGCTGATGTACTACCCGTAGAAGTTTGCTCGAACAAAGTTTTTTAAAGATGTGATCTTCCATCTGAAGGCCATCCAGAGGATTACGGACATATCATTAAAAATATGAAGGAGTTCCGTCTTCTGGCAGTAAGGTCGTGAACAAATCATGGAACCCCTTTATGTATAACTGCCTCGCGTTAGAAATATATGACGATCGCAGGGCGTCGTATGGGTTTTAAAGTGGTATTTCGAGAGATCTTCAACTTCCATCGACATGTAGATAGGTTGCGATCAAACCGAAACCTAAAACCCGGCATTCTGCACAGTGATAAGCTTCGTCGCAAATACTGCTCCGGTATGATGGAAACACACTCAAAGATTTCAGAATGAATGTAGCGGAACACACAACTGAATGGGTTTTTAATTCGCTGTCCATGGTGCTTACGCCGTTAATTCCGTAACGCAAAGACGTTAGCAAATATTTGCGTTTTTAGAACAGACAATAAGTCACTCCAGCTTCAGTTCCACGTTACAGTCAACTGGCTGGGCCAAACAATGTGCCGTTTCTCCTCCACGAGAATGCTTTTTCGCGGGGCGTGCCGACACGGCTGCCCATGAATAAAGGTGGGATTGACACCGCCATAAATAGGTCAGTTTTGTGGCTCATGACCACGCCGCTTAAGATACCAGCGCTAAATATCTTTCGGTGTGCACCAGTTCTTCTTTCCACCGCCCCAATCACAACATCGTATGACCTATACTCACGATCGTGGACTAGCAAACCACGTGTGCATTTTCTCGGATTTTCAGGGACACAACGGACTCAAGCCTCATCTTCTGGTTTACAGCTTGTAGGTCTCCGAGTTTCTCGATCAGTGCACATTCATGATTGCATTCGGTGTTTTTGTAGGCTTTCCTGAAAATGCGACTCTTCCAATATGTCATGTCGTAACAGTTCAGATGCCAACGGCAACTTCATCCGCGTTCTTTCGCCAAACGTGCGTTGGGTTGCACTGCATCCAGTAATCTCATTCAGAATGTTTCGTTTTTCTAGAAGCACTGGATACGAGATTCCCCTTGACTCATGTGTACTCTGCGGCAGTCTCTTGACAGCCTTAACTGCAGCCTGGGCCTTCCCGTTCGAGTGGTTGTGGTACAAGCTGCTTGTCCGATGTTTAAACCCTCATTTATCTGCAAACGTCTAGAATTTCACACACACAGACTGAAGACTTACATCAGAGATAAACTTCTCCGGTACTCCATTTCTTGTTGGCGACACTTGTGATGCAAATTTGGTTAACCTTACACTTTGAGACATTAAGTAGCAAATTATGCTTTTTAAATTAAATACCACACACTGTTGATCTTAGCGTTCGCATTCAGATGCGCCTTTTGACTAGCACACTTCAAAAGGAAGTACTAGACTTGGGTTCCGCCTTTATTAGTGCTCATCAATAGTGCATATCCACACATACAGATTATGTTTTGTGGATAACTGAATTAGACAGTCTGAACCGTTCTGCACAGTTATCTCATATTCCGAGCACTCTAGAACCTACCACTGTTTTGCGTCATTAGCGCACAACACCAGATAAATGGATAACAGGAGCTCATGAAGGATCTTTTCGCAATGCCGTTCAATCACGTTGATGTGGAACCTACATCCATTTAGGTAGTTTTCAAGTCATACGAGTGAGCGCGCATCAGTCGTAACTGCTAGATTTCCTCAGCAGGATGAAATGATCCACTCTGCCAAAGATTTTTGAAGTCAAGATGAACCACGTCCACAGCCAACCTTGCGTTGACAGCCTTCGTCGAAACACTAAGAGTGAACGGCAGATTCGCGAACCATGAGTATCTCCTGCAAAAGCCATGTTCGGAGAAAGTTACCTTGGAGTCCATCCGCTGTTGTAGGGAACCTGTTGGTCGATAGTTGGCGGAGCTATTTCCGCTTCTACGTTCGAACGCATGTGTGATGTTTAACTGCTTACAGGCTTTTGGTAGGCTGCCAGTTGACAAACATTGGTTAAAAAGTAATTCAAACGGTTCTGATAACCCATTAGCACTAATCTTCATAAAGAGAGAGAGTATCAAATCCGAACCGAGCGATATATCTGATCAGTAGGCTGTCTAGCTCGATTCTGACTTATGACGGTGAAACCTTGGATATGTCCACTAAGTTGTTGTGAAGTTCTTCAGAAGCTATTCCCAACTTGAATTTGTGCAGTCTTAAGTTTTATATACTCAGAAGGTTGACCGCACTAGAGGTTTGTGCCTGTGAAACGCTAAACTTACTCCTTGTGTGTGCTAAAACTTTGTAGTAGAGAGGCTGAGGACTTATCTTCAGCTTTTAACCAGTAACAACTTGATAAGGCAAAATAATCTCTGACGACAGCCGTGGTGCGATTGTGCCACGCGATATACTCAGCAGGCACGAGTTCAGTTTGTTCTAGTTAGTGTCTGTTTTAAACTAAACGTTTCAATGTAATCGCTCGTTTGCTTCTATCTTTTAGGCTTCTCGGCTTTTCACTAGGCCGGAGATGCTACGTTGTGACATGGTTGTTGAGGTCATTGGCAATCTTTTTAAATATGGGTGGCAAGTGGCCATCAAGGTCTAGTGAAATGATGGAACCGGGATATCAGTCCATGTGTCTTCAGCCTCGCAAGGTTGTCCTTGTGATAAACGTTCAGGCCTATGTAGTTGGCAGGATGTCTTGTTTCGTTTAGTTAAATGGGTTCAGGTATCCAGTGATAATTACGACCAACTAGAGCCACGATATTTAGATTACCCATCACATCAAGATTGGTGATGAAAATGTGGACAAGACAAGATAGTGTCCGGCTTACTCCCTACTTCTCATGGTCCAATTTTCCTCGAAAGACATACTAGCAAAGAAAGTTGTTTCGATATGGACTGAATGGTTTGCGGAGTCCAGCTCCGCTAATTCAAAACCTGCCGTTATTGCCGTTGGTTCTTCACCTAAGAAAGGTGTTCTACGCACGGCGGTGTACAATGTTGTGTCTGCATTCCCGCGCTCTCAGTAAAAACTGTAATTTGCCCTACTTTGAAAAGTGAAGTTTTGGGTGTCAGTAATCACTATCCGGACTGAATCCGGAGGATACATTGAGACCTTGTCCCGAACACTTGAGGTTTTTAGGTACGGATGCAGATAAAAGTTGTACCGCCAACTGGCTGATTTTTAATAACAATAATATTGAGGATATATTTTTCTCAATGCATACATGAGGAATATGCTCAGGTGCACGTGATCAGCGTACACATTGAAACGCGAAACGCATAACATACATATAATTGCTAAATGTACAATACACCAATTATGAAAATAAAGTAACAAAACAGACATAATAGGAGAGAAGAATTCCTGTTTCTGAAGAAGCATTTGGGACACTTGCTTCTAAAAGGACATTTTTAAATATTTCCAATGTTCGAGAAAAAATGCTGAGTAGTCACATCAATTATTGTTTCAAAAGGTTAACAATCACCTTGTAGTGGTCAGAGCTAGTTACTGAATAGATAAGGTGAGTGCCAGTGTACCTCACTAAGTTGTAGGTGATGATAAAATGAACGAATGAAACGAAACAGTTAGAAGGTTCCAGCAAGTTACGGTAATCAAAAGGATTTGATCCACAGGAAGGTGTTCACGAGTGTTCGAGATGACCACCACGATATTCCAAATTACCAGTATCCGGAAGTTGCCGTGGACTGCTGAAGCGCGATCAAAGATGCGACGATACTCGTAGTACAACGGAGCTAGAAAATTGGATGATAGATCCGTGTAGTATCGTCAAACGACTGCGCAACGAAGACAGGAGCAGACCGACGTGCACAAAAGTTGTACTGTATTACAAGGTAACTTTTATCAATTTCAACAAACTGCAGAGATGATAGAAAAGATTGTTGTATGGAAATGAAGCATTGTTTGCAAACAAAAATAAAGAAATCTCTACAATACTCCCTCTCCAGAGCATTTGTGGAATATAAATGCTCGATTATTGTCTGATAAGCGAAAGTGAGGGGCTTGACAGTTATCAACGAAAACGGGCTGGTAAGGTAACATGCCTGCCGGAGCGTGTGGTTGCACGGAGTGGGGACGGGTGAGGAAAAGGTGATGGTATAGTATGAGTCTGTTCGGCAGGTGTGTGGGGAGAAAGTGCTCTTTTGTCAGTACTGTCAATTGTGGGTGAAGAGTCTA
>JTDE01007710.1:17430-28189 GCA_014338405.1 Paragonimus skrjabini miyazakii | reverse complement strand
CATTCACGCCACTGAGCTCAATTAGCCGCCATCTTACCCAACGTCTCCAGCCACCGACTCTGTGAGTCGCGAGGGTCCCAGCGCGGGAGACGAACCTGATCTACTGCAGCCAATCCCTTGGTAAACGATATCATTTGTCCATGCCAGGTCACCACTTGTCCACCTCGCACTTTACGCCAATCGACCGCAGCGTCGGCAAAGTGTTCGGTGTTGCAGACCACTATAGCTGGCATCCTTAGTACATGACCTAACCATCTAAGTCTGTGCAAGTGTAAGGACTAAACGGAAGAACTCGTTTGACAATCAGTGCCAAACAACCGCTTTCTAACCTCCCCGTTACTCACTCGTTGGTGCCACTCGATACGAGCGATTGAACACAGACATCGGTGGTCAAACAAATGCAGACGGTTCAGGTCTTCTACCCTGAGTGGCCAGGTTTCGCTGCCGTAAAGTAATACAGCCCTCACTTTTGTCTGATATACACGACACTTAGGTTTCAGAGAGATACTTTTCTGTCGCCATAAGTGCCTCAGATTAGTAAACACCGCCCTAACCTTGGAAATACGCGCCTCTATTTCATTCCCTACACTTCCGCAGCCGCCGCTGTTACAGCTTCCCAGGTATATAAACCGGCCAACAACCTCCATAACTTCATTATCTAACATTAAACCTACGTAATCACAGCAATCTTGCAGAAGCACTTTCCATATTGAGGCTGCAAAGCGCATTCCGAAGTACTTAGCAGAACGCGAAATTGCATTCAGCGTTGCTTGTGCCGCCTGAAAGTTGTCAAACAGCAACACCTTATCGTCAGCATAATCAAGATCAGTCAGCCTTCGACCAGGTAGGAGGTCAACACCAGCATCTTGTGACTGCCGGAGACAATCCCTCATTATCACGTCCGTGACGAAATTGAACAAAAATGGCGAAAGGGTACAGCAATGACAAACGCCGCTCATGGTGTTGAAACTGTCAAACAGCTCACCGTATACCCTAACCTGAGCCGAAGTAGGGGAATAAATCGCCGACAGTATGTTCACATACTTGGTCAGTACAACCCTGCGTTTAAGCGACTCTAAAAGTGTAGATCGATCCATCGAATCAAACGCACCTTTATAGTCGAGAAATACGCCAATTGTTGACCGGTGGTACACATGACGCTGCTCCAGAATTTGACGAAGGGTAAAAATATGATCTATACATCCCCGGCCAGGAAGAAAACCTGCCTGTTCTTCTCTGATGTTTAACTCTCGAACTGCAGTGAGTCGACGGAGTATAATGGATGCCAAAACCCCAGAAATGACTGGGGTCAAACTAATTCCTCTATGGTTTTCACAAGAGCTATGATGATGAATATTACGAACACGAGTAGAACACAGGAAACACTATTACTACCACTTCGAAGACTGCTGGCAAAAAAATGCTGAACGCAGCGCAATTTCTTTTTCCGAAAGATGCGACGCTTCAGAGACCTGCGTGCTGTTAGCATAAATATGTTCGTCTATAAAAATGAACATTCAAGCAGAGTGAATATTTCAACTACACAGAAACGTAACTCACGTGCATCGCGAATACGAGCCAGTCGACCGGCTGTCAGTAGAGCTGAAACATCACAAAAAAACAGACAGGACAGAAAATATAAACAGATATAGGGTAAACTGATTTCCGATCGTGACGGCGGAATGATAAACCAGTCAGTGTGACTACCTATTATCTATAAAAACTTATATTTTTGTGTTCACTGTTTGAGCTACAAATTTTAGAGAATTTTCTTAAACGAATGAGGTTGCCACTCGACTAATATCGATCCATCATTTGATGGGCTGGAACTAATTGTCGTCTAGAATAATGGAGTAGCCATTTTGGCTACATTCATTTGGCATGGATTCACATTCGATATCTCCGTGTTTTCAGATAGATGACTGGGCAAAACAGTGCTTGGGTAGAAAAGCAAAAACTGTGCGACTTATCCTCACATGTAGAGCTGTCGTCTAGTGTGCGCTTGTTGTAACGGTGAGGAAAATAATCTACCTGAACGCATGCAATAGCCATGTAATTCAGTTTTAGAGCGTGCGGCGGTTTTCATGTCTCTCGCTGTTTGAAGTCTGCGCCGCACTTGAATGTTTGACTAAAGTGCACCTACGTAAGGCAGGACAAGAACTTCAGAGTAAATTGTCCCCCATCAAACGACGGGTGAAACTGTAGTTTTTCCAGACCAACACGGTCATCACAATAAGTCAAATAAGAACCAGGAGGAAATGTGAGATTACTAACGATTAGTAGGGAAAAGTCTATGGGAATGTGACAGCTGCAATAAATTGTGGGTGATATTCGATCTATATGAAAATGTGAGAGCCAAATACACACATTGGACAAATGATAGCCTTGAATGTTTCTACCGTTTTCTCAGGCTTGCGAGAAGATGTGCTCACCCGATCAAGAGTGTACATGATAGTTCCGCAATAAAAAGCCAACAGAAACAAAAAAACAGAACCGTTTTTGAGGGTGATACACACAATCCCATTATTTCTGTGAACACTAAAGAATCGTACCGGACTGCGAAAAAAAGCTGAAGGATCATCGAAAACAACATGATGGTGGGTCTTACTGGTCCAGCTTGTTGCGCTGTACCGAACCAAAGGACAAAGGTTAATAACTCATGCCAATTTTGAATTAAAGTCTCTGAGTAGAAGAGACTCACAAAAAGAAGCCCAGCGTAGTTTCGTTTGCTAACGGAAACATACGACGCTGATTGTGTGCGCAGTGTGTCCAAGATTTGCTGACGGATGAAGAACAATGGCGACTCCAAAATGTATCCCCCATGTTGAATGTTAGGTTATGCTAAAAGTAAATTCTGGATATATCGTTTGCCTAGAAGAAGTCCACGAACGAAAGGAGGGGAAGACCGACTGACAATTGAATATTTGTCACACTGCAACATTAACCACCGCTTTTGCTATAAGAAAGAAAACGCACAGAAGCCGTAACATAGCCAGCATACAATGAAATATTCTGTGGACCCTGTTGTTCGTGTCCGGTGAAGAATAGTTACGTTGCAAAACGTCAACAATGCGAAACTGTTGTGAATGTGAACACTTTGTTGTTAACGAATCAAGATTTGACCTGGTCGTTTAATCACTTGTTCATAACGACGTTAGTTAGTGCTGAACTAATAGTCAAGACAGGTGAGGCTAAGGCGGTAGTCTCCTAGGCATACAATAGAGAAGTGCGCACTGAAGAAATTTCGGTCTGCATAAAACTTCATCAAAAAAGTAATCTAATTGGATTCATACTTACATGTCCTAGATTATTGAACAGTAGTCGGAGATTTGGTTGATTTTAGATTGAACATCACTCACACTTGGTCGCAGCCTTCGCATTCAAGAGCAGTGATCAACATGGTTGCCTCATAAGAGCGCGGACGGAGTTGTAAATCTGTCCGTGGAAAGAATATGAACTACTGACGAGCTCTAACAAGAGTAAATCTCCAGCCTAATACTTTTTTTCGAAAGAGACTACTTGTAAAGTTTATCTGAAGGCTAGCTTGCGATCAAGTGTGTGATGTTCAGTTTGAAATTTATATATCCGTTTACCATACAACGGCTAATATAACTCTCAAGGTGTACAGTCGGAAATTTTTCCATAGCTACTGAAATAGATTGGCACGTAGTATATTATGAAAACCATATGCCAAGCAACTTCTGTCTATAGATCAACAGTTCAAGTCAGCCGCGGCAAAGAAGTCGGTTCATAAGTATCCGTAACTTTTATAATGTAAGAAGAACTCCGGAAGTGCAAACGGTATCGTCATCGTGATGCATCGTAGTTGATAAATAGGCTACGTGTAAAACATTCCTCTAAGATATTCACGTCATGATCAGTGGCCAACGTCCGGAAACATCGTTATTAGCTTTTCTAGACAGTAAATTTTCCGACGATCCTAGAACCAAATAAAAAGGCAATATCACATATACACGCTCATTTGGCGGAGATGAGTGAAGGGAAACGTCTAACAGTTTAAAATACGGGTCATGTGATATACGCCCGTATTCTCGGACAAACACTGGACAAGGTGACTTGCAGCGCCCAGCCCGTTAGAATCCGGGAATCGTGTTCTATATCCTCGTTCAGATATACTGGATTTTTGGACGTGCGCTAGCTGAGGTACAGCTTCGCTAAACTGATTGAAACAGTTTGCTGGGAACTGCATTAAACGAAATTCCTGTGATGTTTTGTTATCAATGCTCGTTCATCCAACTGCCACTTCTCGCTCGTTTCCACATGTGGTCATCATTTTGTCACCCGATTTCCAAAGTACCACCAGTGGTGCATCCCGAGTGAACGACCTTGTAGCCGGTCGTTTTAGTCCCAAAAGTTGACAGTATGCTCAAGAATGACCAACTCATCACTTCAAGTTTACGGATTGAACCACCATAACACTGAGTTATTGGATTAGTTATGCCACCAATCTACCTTCCTAAATTGAAGTTATTTCATCAACCCGCCCGCCATAATATAACAGATCGTCAGTTGTTGTGCTGAGTCGGATGGACGAATAAAAAACAAGTGCTGGGATGAATGTAAAACGCTTCCCAGGCTAATGACCGGTATTCATCAACAGTCTCAGATGACGCTGTTTACCGGAGCATCAACAGCAACGTTGAATAACTTTGTTCATTCTGAGTAAGTGGTTAATCAGTTCGCCCAAATCCATAAGGCTGCAGCTGACCTGAACGAAGGTAAGGTAGTCTGCGCAAAATAGGTTAAACTGACCCATGCGGGCTGACCACCATAAACCACCTTGCACATTTTTGTCTAAGAATGCCATTCATACTAACACTTATAAACAAAACTCAAAAAATGCAACGTTAAGAAGTTCATCAGGAAGAGTTAACAATGCTATCGAGCGATACCATTGGCCGTAACACACAGACATTTCTTCTAACAGACAAGTTGGATGATCACGTTAATGTCAACATATAAGACGGCACTTTCCAATCTTTCTCCACAGAGACAAGCACCAGAACATCTCTAGTTAGTTATCAGGTAATCATTCAATAGCACTAAGACATACGTAAACTACTAACTGCCACTGTATTGAGAAACGGGCGAGGTGGAAGACACGCCATTGTATCATATATGGATCATGTAGAGCAAAAAGTGGAAGCTGACAGATTTTATTTCCTCCGTCATCAACTATCAGATCGGAGATTTTAAGAGCACATGTTGAATAAATGTGGTGTAAGTCACTTAATACAGGTATGTTGAAGGATGATTGGCGGCATCCGTTTCGGATTAGTCTATTCCTATGACCAAAGTCGAACGACGCCTGTGTTGTACCATCACCACAAGCGGCTTGTGTTACACCACTTGTGGTTCTACTCATACACCACGTACCACTGTAAACCCGAAGGAATAAGACCAGAACGGGGGTGACTGAAGCCATTGTGTCAAGTCGGCCAATGCTGGTTAGCCAATTAATAGGCTAACACGAAACTGAAATCGTTATCTCTTAAGAAATAAACACAGAAAGACTTCAATGGTAAAATCTAAACCGGGGGAAAATGTAGTGAAAATATAATGCAAGACGTAGTCCGGCTCAGGAGTACATGTTGATGTGAAGCGAATTGCGTTCGGTGTTATGGTGAATCGGAATACGACCGAAGAAGACGTCCGTAACCAACCAATAAACTAATTATGCAACACATTATCGAGAGTAGACGATAATCGCAGAACTATAAAAGCATGCACCTAATGTCAACTGCAAGTACAATTTCATAAGACAAGCGATCATTATTTTCTTCATCATCATCATATACAATACATCAGTGGTTCAGACTGATGCTTAACTCTCACACAACCATGAAGAAGAAAAGAAAGCAAACTATGTAATAGAAAAGAAAGTGAAAAGGGCACCGGAATGAACCTAACCACTAAAAATAACTACGTCTACATTCAAAATCAAGGTGTCTCCACTTTGCAAACAAACAAACAATCGAGCTGTAAATGAAAGTAAGGCGTCATCAGCAAGACAGTTTCCCTGCGGCTTTCACTGCCTCACGTCATTAAATTCACGCACTTTACAGAGAACTCGGTCGAACAATGACAACATTCACGCCACTGAGCTCGATTAGCCGCCATCTTACCCAACGTCTCCAGCCACCGACTCTGTGAGTCGCGAGGGTCCCAGCGCGGGAGACGAACCTGATCTACTGCAGCTAATCCCTTGGTAAACGATATCATTTGTCCATGCCAGGTCATCACTTGTCCACCTCGCATCCTTAATTGATACATGACATAACAACGTAAGTTTGTGTAAAACTAAGGACTGCAGAGAACTCGTTTGACAATCACTATCAAATACCGGCTTCCTAACCTCTTCGTTGCTTACTCGTTGGACCACCCGATATGAGCGATTGAACGCAGACATCGGTGGTAAAATACCTGAAGACGGGTCATGTCTTCTACCCTGAGTGGCCAGGTTTCGCTGTCGTAAAGTAACACAGCTCTCACTGTTGTCTTATATACATGAACTTTAAGCCTCAGAGAAATACCTTTCTGTCATCATAGGTGTCCCAGGTTGGTGAATATCCCTAGAGATACTCGCTTCTGTTTTATTCCTCACATCTCCGCCACTGCGACCGCTGTTAATGTAGCATCTCGAGTACATAAATCAGTCACCAATCTTTGTAAATTCACTGTATGATTTTAAATATCCGTAATCACAACAATCTCGCAGAATCACTGTTTGAGGCTGCAAAACACATTCCGAAGTAATTATCAGAATGTGAAATGGCGTCCAATATTGTTTGTGCTGCTCGAAACTCGTCAAACAGAAATATCTGGTCGTCAGCATCATCGAGATCAGTCAATCTTCCATCAGGTAGGAGGTCTACGCCGGAATCTTGTGAGTGCCGGATATAGTCCTCCATTATTTTGTCTATAACGAAATTGAACAAAAATGGTGAGGGTGGACAGCCTTGACGTACACCGCTGTTGGTACTGAAACTGTCTGATGACAGTTCATCGTAAATCCTAACCTGAGCTGAAGTATGGGAATAATGTACTGACAGTATGTTCAAACAGTTGAACGTTGCATCGCTGAGTTTAAACGACTCTGAAGATGTAGGTCGATCCACTGAATTAAACACATTTTTATAGTGGAGAAGTAGGGTTATTGTTGGCCGGCGGTACACATGACGCAGCTCCAAGATTGGGTGAAGAGTAAAAATGTTATTTGTACATACCCGTCCCGGACGAAACCCTACCTGTTCTTCTCTAATGTTTGTCTCCCGAGTTGCAGTGAGTCGACGAAGTATGATGGATTCCAGTACCCTAGTAATGACTGGGGTCAAACTAATTCTCCTACGGTTTACGGAAGAGCCCCGAAATTTCTTCTTGAATATGAGAACTATTGTGGAGTGATCCCAGCACGAAGGGATGGTCTCTGTCGACCACAAAGGTTGCAACAAATGAGTCAAAACTTCTACTAACGACTCTCTACCTTCTTTGATGAGTGACGACACGAGATCATCTGAACCAGTAGTCCTATTACGTTTGAGAGTCGAAATGCAATTGCGAACCTCAGTCTCAGTGTGTGGTTCCAGATCTACCGACCAGGATGCTACATCACAAGTTTGTGGCGGCAACATAATACAAGCAGGAGGTCAGCTAAAGTGACCCTCAAAGTATTCCGCCCAACGTTCTAACCTTCTGGACTTATTGTGGATGAGTGTGCTATCTATCTTGCCGATAGCTTCGCTGACAGACGATCGTCTGGGACCAGTGGCACGCATAAGCTTGAAGAGTCTTTCGATGTTCTCTGAAACAAAAGTGGTTTCCAATTCCATAACTTTTTCCACTAACCAATGATGATGACAAGTACAAACATTGGTGCAGTTGAACCGAAGAATAATAGCCTGTAGTGCAGGGCCAATTCACTGGAAATAGAACAAAACACAACACTGAAACATCAGGCTCATTATTAATCAAGAGCGACAGCTTAACTAGCTATGCCCAAAAATGTATGCAAAATGTAGCTTTACAAAGCAAACGGCATAATTCAATGTGTCCAATTTATCAGCCATGAAGTTCGTCGGTGATTTGTGTATAAATACAGTCATAAGGCGTGAGAAATCGTGGCCATGTACTTTAAGACGAAAGAGGAAATCGCCACATTTACTTCCCGGCAGTTTGAGGCTGACGTTGAGAACACGCACGCAGACGGACAAACAAGCTACACTGTGTGTGGACGCGCATAAATCCAACTGTTTCTTCGAACTATCAGTCGATCATTCAGGTGTCTTCCCTCTTAAAATCCGGTGTGAAGTCTCCGGAAAATCGATTTGGTTCAGAAAAACCCGGAAGTTTGATTTAGCGATTCGAAGGTGGTAAGCAGATAGCGGCTGGGCATGTCGACACACACGCACAGAACAATCAAGACACGCGGAGTGAGAACGCTGGAGTAGACAGAAACACACAAAACGATCGATGGCAAGTTGCTAACTCGTGCTACACTTAGAGGGAGAAGATGAAAACGCCGAAGGTGAACGTCTCTATCCCGTACTAATACACGGAGAGTCGTTCAAGAGTCAGTCAAAAAAACCGAAGGAACAAGAAAATCTGTTTTTTTGTTAACCTGAAAACTGCTTTTGGACAGTATTGTTGCCAGTGCATACAGTAGATACGTGATTCGCATTTATGCTACGGCAGATGAACATGTGTGCACTGTCGATTCGAAAAAAAAACCATCTTACTGAGCATAAGAAACAAACTTATCACCTCCGAGTCATTCGGACGGAAATTGGTCACAAGTGAACGCACTACGTTCACCATTAGCACTAGACTACGACTGGCTGAACTGGTCAATCAATCTATGAGACATGTTATTTTACTTGGTTCCATTAACTTCTGGTGGTAGCGGCGTTCAGTGTTACAAGGTTATGGTATCTTACCGAAGCAAATCAACTTTGGTGATTGTGCCATCGATATAACACATGCTCCAGCAATGATGTATCCTCTCATATGACATCTAATTCTGGTGTACTCCACGAAGTTATCCTGTCGTTTTTCTAACTGTCAGCTTATATAGGTGGAATGTTAGCATCCGAAAGAACTGCGCCGTCCAAATATTCCCAACGACGCTGTTTCGCATGTGTCGCCTTCTCACCCTAATGAAATACGGTCTGTCCGTATTCGGTAAGGCGTGAAATGATTGCAGCCTGTCCATGGGTAACGCAAAACCATGGATGTTGTTTTAAATCGTTATTGATAATCGTCATCGGCGAACTATAGACCAGGCTATGGAATTACAAACTCAGGATGTACCCACTCACAGACGATTATCATCCAAATTGTTTGCAGTTAGACTGTGCCATATTATAGACTGCTCTTCCATATCAATGATTTCCCCTGAGTCGAGTGATTACCAAAGTCTCAATAGACTTGAGCAGTTTCACCCGGTTTCATATCGTGTTTCGGCTGTGTGTTCAGTCTTAACCAAATGCCTAGCAATCGATGAAGCCGAGCTTCATTTGACTGATCCACGGCTATTGTGCGGTTAACTCAGTGGTTTGCACAGCCAATTTGAGAAATGCACCTTGTCCCGTTTTTCCAACCGCCTGTCTACCCTCCCAACAAATGTCACCGCAGCTGCAGCTGAGCAAATGGATGCGATAACTGGATGAGAGATCAGATTCAGGCTGAATGACGTATGTGCTTAACCATCACTAAAATTGGCTTGCGTTGCACCACTTGTGGTTCCAGTCACAAACGACCTTTTCAGTAGAAACCCATAGGAATAAGACCAAGAAGCGCGTGAGTGATGCCTTTGTGTCCAGCCGACAAATGCTGCCAATTAATAAGCTAACACGAAACTGAAACCCATATCTCTTGAGAAAGAAACATAAAGAGAGAGCCGTCGTAATATGGACATTGCGAATGGGAACAACTTAGATTGCGCTCGTACCCCTGATACAATGTCAATGTTTCACTGCCGTACTACAGTATACTTAGCACCACTGAGCGCTAGACAAACATCTTAGTGGTCATCTTCTGGTTGTGGTTCTTTCACACCCGTCTCTCAAGACGTATGAAGGCAACACTAGCCTTCACCACACGAGCACGTGACTCGCGGCCCGGAGACAGATCTGTGGATAAATTGCTACCCGAACAGCAGAAATCTGCACAGCTGCCGAAAAAAACATCTGCATCCACCCGGAGAAGTCTGAAGGGAGGAAAAAATATTACCTTTGTTGATAAGCAATCCGAACTTGGACGCCACGGTCGCGAAAGCCGTGGTCAGTCACTGTAGTTCGTCTTCATTGTATGCGAACAACGTGCTGTTATTTGCCAACAGAAAAGTGTGCATTGTTAAACCGTGAGACCAGCTTGGGGCGCCGAAACGTCGAATATTCAGTAGGTACCCGTCCTAGTGGTATTCACAGTAAATACCGTCAACTGTCGATTCCTATAGGGCAAGCGCTGGCATGACAGTCAGATACAAACCAAATAGGGCATCCTTAGTACAGGACCTAACCACCTACGTCTGTGCAAATGTAGTGAGGGAATAAAAGAACTCGTTTGTCAATCAGTGCCAAACAGCCGCTTTCTAACCTCCTCGTTCCTTACTCGTTGGGGCCACCCGATACGAGCGATTGAACACAGACATCGCTGGTTAACTACTTGAAGACGGTTCACGTTTTCTACCCTGAGCGGCCAAGTTTCGCCGCCGTATAGTAATACAGCCCTCACTGTTGTC
>JTDE01007708.1:0-11433 GCA_014338405.1 Paragonimus skrjabini miyazakii | reverse complement strand
AGGCACACAAATGGGCTCACTCATATCAGGAGTATTTGCAGACGCCGTAATGAAGCACTTCGAGTGTGAAGCCTTTCGGATATTCAAACCTAAAGTGTGGCTTCGATATGTGGATGACACATTTGTTGTTTTACCTCGCACTCAGGTTAACCAGCTCCACAGTTGTTTGAATAACATAACAGATGAAATGACACGCGAAGAAGAAGAAAATTCACGCTTGGCGTTTCTCGATGTATCGGTCCTTGAAAGCCGCGATGGCAAGCTTGAAACTACTGTCTATCGTAAACCGGCAGCAACTGACGTCATTCTCAGGTTCGATAGCAATCATCCAGCCTGTCAACTTAAAAGCTGTGTGCGAACATTATTTCGACGTGCAGACACGCACTGTAGTTCAACTGAACTCAGAAGACAAGAACGAAAGCACTTGTTCAAACTGTTCACCTCTAATGGATACCCCAGTAGCTTCATAAAGGTATCTATCAGAGGTTTCACAAGAACTGAACGTACAGAACCCAAAACGCGAATGACACGGTACATCAGAAGCAGCAATAAGGATGCACCAACCACTGGGCATCCAAATATCAGGCAAGCCAAACTGAACACTCCGTTCAGTTTTGGTGAACGCTAAGGATCGTGTAGAACTACACGAACAGTCTGGCGTAGTCTACGCGATTCCATGTTTCGGGTGTGACCAACAGTATGTGGGAGAGACAGGGAAACAGCTTCGCACACGCGTGCACGAACACAAACTAGCGATGCGACGAGCCGACCCTAGATCACCACTGTGGCACCACTGCGCGGACAAAGGCCACGAGATCAACAAAGATCATGCGAAAGTGATTGCACGGGCAAAGATGAAAGGGGAACGACTTGTACTGGAGGCTCTCTATTCGCGCAATTAGTTCAATCGACAGGTAGATATAGACAGTCACTACGTCAGCATCGTTGACACTGAAACGAAAAACGAGCGTAGACAGACCGACAGGCGAACACAGTGAATGGCAGAGCAATCACATTCCAACACATTTATTTGTTTGATAACGGATCATAGTGTGGATTTGAAACGTCACAATAAATCGTTCACTACTCAGTGTTTGCCCTTTTTAAATACTTTATATATATATATATATATATATATATATATATAATCTACAGTTGGTTGCTCGCGCACAGTATTTTTGACAGTATCCTTTTCTTATGTCCACCTTTAACCATTTGCAGCCACTGATTAACCTTCAGCTCTGCAACGAACTGTATTGCTTTATCTCCCTATATTTTCAAACTGTGAATCTACTTTCTGCTAATGTTACGCTTGTATGAACGTTGCCGCTGTTTTACACCATCATAGTTCTCTCCCACCAATGTCAGTTTAGCTAAAACTCTCAAGTTCCTATTTCTTCTACGATCGTGCGTATCTTTGAGTGACAGAGATCACAGCGTTGTTCATCAGTTGAATCGGCTTATCGGCTGTTATTCCATCAGTCGTACACAGCAGAACTGGGTCACCCTGTAACATCGGTAAATAATTTCCACCACCACTGGTGCTACTCACTCGGACTGTATATACTTCATCATTAGACAAAATTCATCGCATTATCCCGTGATCGTTGACTGTCTGTTCGAACATAGGCGTTTCATGCTAGCTGATAATCTATCGGTATGGACCGATAGCTAAACTGTGCAGACTAATCCAGTCGCTGTGTACTAAATAAGCAGTAACCTGATTCCCGTGTATTAAGTGCGATCGTTGTTTCCGTCTAATTTAAGACGATCGGCTGAAAAGCTGTGTTCTATATCTGCATTCCCCATGTCTTAGTGTGCACGTTTGATGCGTTGCGAGTATGGATGTGCCTGTTTTTGCATGGCTGTTACGGCTTGGGCACTTTTTGAAGCATCCATTGTCTGACTCATTTTTTTCCTTGAAATCCATTTTGTTTTCCGATGTACCGGTGTCGTCGATTTGTCTGGGTTTACCGGCCGTCGAAACGTCTGTTGCATCCAATTGTTTCTTAACAGTTTCATCAGCCTTCTTGACCTCGTGATCCATGCTTTCCTCGCATCACCCTTGTGTTGTTTGAAGCTGATTATCAGACAGGCTTGCAGTGTGTCTTTGTGTACTTTTCTGTAACAGATGTTGAAGTTGAAGGACGGTTATGTCTAGTTCTCGTTGATTTTTCGGCTCTGGATGTGGTACTGTACGTTCGACGTAGTTATGTGACGAATTGCTCCTGATTTTACTCGTTTGACCCGACAATGAATAAACGAAAATAGGCAGCTCACCATACCGTCGTTTATTCGAATGTAGGTACTGTTGGAGCTTTCTGAGTGTGCGGGTTTATTTGCGGTTGTTACATTCGACTACCTCAGATTGATTTAGTTATTTTTGTGTAAACTTGACGTTTCGGTGCTTAATTTCCGACCCTAATGCTTCAGTTATTTATTTACCTTGCATTGTTTTAAAAACTTCGTTCTCACTGTTGATAATGTGGGCTTATTTGCTTGTGAATGCGGCAATTTGGACAGTGTTTAAGTTTTTACTTTGCACACAGGGTAACGTTTTACTTTGAATAGGAGTTGGGTCAGGAACCTGATGTTTATCGACGGCCGGTGCATTCCATCCACGTCCTCTGTCGACCTTTCACGTTTGTAATTTAGGAATATATAAAGTGACTCAACGGTACAATGTAAACACCACGAATGTTATGCATCCCAGTAAGGCGTTCCATCAATCGATAAGTGGTATTGTCCGGCTATAACTATATTTTAAACCCTTTTCTCTGGCATACTATAAATGTCCATTGGACCAAAGTTTGTCGTATCGCGCTGATAAAATATGAACTTTTAGTATGATATTGTAAGCCACCTCTCACCCGGAGGGTTTTTTCTGATAACGCAACGGAATTGTTAGTACACTGTTAGTCACTAAAGCGTTTCCATGGAGCTACGATTGAAATGCTAAGTTGTGAGGAAAGTGACATCGTAGAGAAACAGTACGACTTTTAGGAATACGTATTGTGCGATATAACTGCGCTTACTTGCTTCAAGCTGCCATATACCCAGTGGTCTCACTAATACGAGTGAGCCGACTGAAGTCTTGTCTGTTCACTCGTAAGTGTGCATTTCATAAGTGAATCACTGGAAACAAATTTCTTCACCATTGATATATTGTTGAATTTTATAAGTATGTAGAAGGTGTACGTTTTACTGTGCTTGTAAATACACGTGCACCTGTCAAGATTATTGTATCAAGCCTGCTGCTGGAGATCTTGGTGCAAGAATTAATGAAGACCTTCCAAAGTGGTTTGTTAAAATACGGGCAGTCATCATGTTTCTATTACTGACCATATTGTTGACCCCGGGCTGCTTTGCTGTAATCAGCTGCATTTGTCGAAGTGCTCGAAATCAGCACCGTATTTATCGAAACAGCCAGCAGCGAGGTGGAGGTTACCATAACAATGAATGTGTAACACGTGGTCGTGGGTATTTCAATGGAATCTGTCTTAATGTGCATGCTATATTTTAGGAAAATCCATGAAGTGGTTCAGTCATCTCATTAACTATTTCTTCGGATTTCTATTTTTAAATGTAAGAGAACCTAACTTATGAGATTGGTAGATTTACGACAGCATACTTTGTTTAGTGTATAAGTTAAGAGTCACTTCAACAGAGCCGCGCCATAATTGCTCAGTTTTACAATCTATGTTTCACTTTCTATGAAAACGTCAGTAAATATCTGTTTGTGTCCAAATTTCCCAAATAATTTAAAAGGGGACTTTCATGTGAAGGTTGTTCTTAAACTTTTAATGATAACTTTAGTATACTCTAGCGGTTTACCCCTTAATTGTATCCTTTAAAAATATTTGACAGTCTTGCTTTCTGTGTACACCTTTTACTTCGGTCCAATTTTTCTGTTTCGCTTGATGACTATTGCATGTTTTTTGGTTACACTGTTACAGCGTATTTAGAAACGTTATCTAGTGACCTATGTGAACTGATTTTTTTCTGGCTGACCTGTCCTCGGATCCCTTGTCGCCAGTGTGACGTCAGCTTTTCTGTTGAAATATCTCACACAATACATATACGTGTTTTCAGTATTCGCTTCTAATTTCCGTTCCTTTTGCCGTCGAGTACTGCTGTTCGTCTTAGCGCGCAAGTGGTTCTTTTCGATTTACATCGTACTACTCATTAGCGACGCTATATATTGCAGCACTGTTCATCCTTCTTTAGACCGTGACTTATGTCTGGCTGATTCAGTGATTCTCTCCTGGTTTGCTTTCCGAGCATTTCGTGCCACTTTGCTTATTCACTGTCATGTGTCCGTTCTGTTTCATCGTTCCATTCAACCGCTTACACCGGACTCTGGAAAAACCGCGTTAGACTTTTCTACTTACACCGAGGAGTTCTTGAACCTCAGTCACTGGCATTTGTTTTCCGTCGATCTAGTTTCTCCGGGTTGATCTTGACCTTACCAAAATGTTACGGGTGCTTTCGGAATTCTTGGCTTTCAGTACGCGTTCCATGTTTTGTTAGGTTATTCTTTGGTACACCGGGACTCGCCGCCATGTGCTTCATCGTGTCTCCCATTGTTGAAGTCTGATCTAGAAATTCAGTCGCTTAAATCTAACATGTAGAGTATTGTCTCATGATCAAAACGTGTTAGATATGGCGGGCGTTTGGTGGAAATTTGCCCTCAATATTCATCGACTGTTCTCCGATTTCGGAGACGTATCGGTTGCATGGATTGCCGTGCTCCATGGTTGTGGCCTTTCACTAAGTGATATTGTTGGCACGCAAACGTCATGCCGTCTTTCATTTTCGGCCCGTGTACCCCAGTATTTTTTAGTGCATGTGTCATTTTGTATGCTATTTTGCTACCAATCCCTTCCTCCTTTGTCTTTAAGTTACTGCTATTCAAGAAGTATCATTACCTCAACACCACGCCAATACCTCCGCGCTGTTGATACCAACTGTCCTTCATTAGGAAGCGATTGTCTTGAGCTTTTCCTCGTTTCTGTTTGTTGGGGTCTTTACATCATTTTTTGGGTGTCGATCATCGTCTGTTATCTTGTCACTGTGAACACACCGATGTTTGCATGTTCTGTGATGTTTGCTGGTTGCATCGTTATCAGTTCGGTTGTCCAGTTTAGCGCGATCAGTGGCACCACCAATTACATACGTCTTGGACCTACAGCGACCTAGTCCGATCCCTTGGTCATAGAACTATTGAGGCTATTGCAATTAACATGAATTCAGTTGTTTACCTTCGATACACGTGTTATAACCTCGTTTCGGGCTACATACGGTTGTCAGGTTTCCAAGTTCTAGCGCAATCCGTTTTCGATTTGTAGTACTAAAACACCGCATTTGTTATATTTTTCCACATTGCTCTCTCTGGTATGGATATTCTCTCTTATGCTTTGACAAGCTCAAATTTATCCAGCATTGCTAATTATCGGCATCAATCTTTGACAGTGAGTTTTAATTCTCCATTGCACACAGCGGATGGCAACAGTGTATGAAGAACCAGGACGCTAGGATACGACGTTTCGACCTTATGGATTAATCGAGTTGATAACCCGAGCCTCAAAATTAGTCTAATCTGTCGTTAAACCATGAACTGGACTTACCGAATAGTCGGTTGTTGTGCTGTACATTATGCCGAGTTCCCAATTCACTGGTGTTCGGTGCGACAGAGCCAAGCAATTATTTGCCTTAAAGAAGTGCTTGCAGCCATTAGTACGTTAGGAACGACAAGGTACACTCGTCATTTCATCTCCGAGCGTTCCGTTTGGTCTCTGGCTAATAGTGTTAAGGGTTGTGGCATCTAATCAAGTTGAGTGGCATAAGTGTTTTCGTTGTTTGGCCAAGTTATCCGCGAAGCCGACGGTTGGGGGCTACGGAGGTTCATTTGCCTTGCTTGTGCCTTCTTGTTACCTGTGGCACAGATGTTCGTTTAGCAATTACCGGTACCTTGGTATCAGTTGTTAGATTCTCGATTTGAAATTTTAAGTATTTAGTCCAGTCCCTTCTTCACATTTTTCCTGTGAATCGGGACACTTTATTTTCGCCTGACAGTTGAGCATCCTTGGAATCACTGATCTGTTGCTGGTGGTAATGGTGGTAAGGAGTGGTACGCTCTTTGGAATGTGTATGTTGTCCCTAAATGTGGTGACTAAAACGACTTTATGCCGATTGAGCCATATACCAGATCGATGACGTCACAACTTCGGTTGAGTAGATCAACAACTTTATTTGTCTCTCGGCTAGAGACTGGTTTCGTTCCAATAGTAATTACTAGATCATCTTCATAAGAGTATGTTTGTCCTTCTTTACAACGGGCGAGTGAATCGATAGAATTGAAAACTGTCTCTATCATTCTGTACATTCTGGCAACCAGGTTTATGTAATCTGTTGTTGCCCTGTGGAAGAGTCGCATCACAAACTTCCATTTACATCCATATATATACCCTCTACCGTTTGATACAAGTCATGAGACCACGTAACATTAATAGTGGCTATCCGTTAGTTGAGTAGTTACCCCATGTCTGTTTCAAGTTAGTTTATTTCTTCATTTATCTAAAAGATGAAAGTTCGGCGTTGTCGCATGTAGAACTTTAACAAACAAATTGAAAAGTTCTCATACAGAGTTTTGATAAGACGTAGACAATAAAACCCTTACACTGAGGAGAGAACAGTTCTGCTGAGGATACGGTCGCATCGCCCTGAACCTGAGCACAGTGTGATGTAGTGAACAACGTGTATCTTAATGTTCGTCGGTAAAACGGGTTTGACGATCACGTAGTAAATGAATTTGATGCATAGTGGGTTAACTCTAAAAGAAGAAGACATTCGTGTCCAAGTTTATCGCAGTCGCCCAGATATCATAACTTGAACCAACAGTATTCTGTTTAATTTGCCCATTTTCACATGCTGTTTTAAGTTTGTGAAGCCTATATTACGCCCTCTTGATGCGATGGTCAGGTTTACTTATTACTTTGATCCGAAAGGCTATGCTGACTCGGGTCTCCACCTATCCAAGTGCAACCGTATCAGAGAAACCGAACAGGATGGACTGGAAGAAAAAGTCATATTCATTAGGTTGTATTTCGCACTGTCGATTGGGTAAGCCTACTTTGGTAGAGACGCAATATTGTGGAAATACGGTGTAATTTTTTTTTGTAGTTTTAGCACTTCTTCACCCTATGCACGGGAGACAGGGTTTAAAACATATGTTGAAAACTTGTTTTATTTCGAACGGAAAGTGAAAGGATAGCGTTTGTAGCACTGAGCGACCTCAGCCTTATTAAGTCTCCATGGGTTAATTTATAGACAAGAAGCAGTAATAACGTGAGGATGTTCCACTGGTTCTGGAGCCTCGACTTTTTTATTGGTTGGTTCTGCTGCGCTTGTATCTTGTTTGTTTTCACGAGTGACACACTTAAACAAACTGTTTGACTCGTTACAAGAAATCCGGTACTGCGCCTAAGTGCCATCCTGATTGGTCACTACGCTTACTTGCTAGTTTGCTCGAGTGGTCGACGTTGATTGGCTGTAATCTCCAGTAAATCATTGGTTGACCCCATACCGATGAGTTTGTCTAACCTGAAACCTTTGCGAGAGGTATGATGGAAGATAACTCCGGTCACCAAAAGGACTGTCATAATTGGCATCCTATTGCTTAATATGGTTGATGAACCCTCGGTATCATTCGAAAACCTGCTGTTAACTTGAACACATCCACTGTACATTGCACCCACCAATATCTCCTTTCCACCAGGCCTCCCGTTTAAGCTAATTTCTTACTACCAAATGATTCAGACTTTTGAGTCACTGGTTTTGAGTAGTCCTCAGGTAGAACTTTATCTTCTGTTACCTGGTGAGTTTAGATTTTGAATTATTGACTTCTAGTGTGATCTCCCAGGTCATTCTCCTTACGTATCAGGAACGTCTCTGAGGTATCTCAATCTGTCGTTGCTCTGACATACCAGTTGGCTCATTTTCATTTTCGCCCTCCCTTTCCTCCAGTTTTCCCTCCTTCAGGTAAAGGCAGTTGATAAATATGAGCACTATCAAGAACAAACCAACAAGCTGTTGTAACAAACACTCCCTCGAATCTGTAACTGAGTGTGTGCTTCAGTTCCAGAATGGCTTCCAAAATGAAGCTGTAGAAAGGCGACCGAGTGGCACGTTGCGTCCGAATACAGTGCACTGATAGTAACGATTGCTTTTCGTAATTATGCACATCTCACTGACTCTAACTGCCGAGCTGCACACTTTGACGCAGAAAATAGCAACGTCATTTGGAGACCACCCATTGTAACCTAACCGTAAACGCAATGTACTTATAGCACTGAGCCACTGATAGGCTCACGTTGTTAAAACTTGCTTTTCATTACGAAATATCTACCTTAATACAGACCGTACCGTTGTTTTTGTCTTCTCTGTTTTATCATCTGCTCGCAGCCAGTTGAAATTTGTTCGGCGAGTGTTTGAAACGATTATCAACCGACACTAACAGTTAGACGTCTCGCGTCACAACAGTTGTCTGAACTAGACGAACACTGGACGGAAATCTCAACAGCTGTACGAACCTGTTGAAAAGAAATCGGCTGTGATTATGGAGTGCACGTTTATGTGTTTTCACTACTTCAAGTGGTGTTCGGCAAGGTGTCCCATCTTTGAAAACAGAGCTCTTGTCAGGCTGTAAGCTGATTGATATTGAGGTTGCGGACGTTGTTCTTCAAACTCCTAAGCTGGTTAAGTTATTTGACCCGTCTGTGCAGTGTACATTTTCAAGCTGTTAACGAAGTTGCTTTGACCTTTCTTTGTTAGTACAGGCAAACTGCCTGAAGCTTCTGATTGGTTCATCTGCCTGAGTAATGTAATCGCCCCATTTTGAAGTATTCCTGACGAGGTGTTTCTCAGGTTGAAGAAGGGGCACGGCACATCTGCTAACCGTCCTCGGGTATGACGTTGTAAATACGCTTAGTTATCGGTTAATGCGAAGTTCTATGGTATGTGTGCTCACTTACACTCTACGAATCAGCGATCTGGTGCATTTTTGTGGAAGAAGCATATAAACTCTCGGGAGCCGGTCACCGTTGTCTTCGTTACTTAGCCTATGTCAGATAGTATGGTTGTGTGCAGAACACAACAGTCCGTCGGCACTTATTAGGGGGATTTACAAGGTTGTGATCGTCAACCGACACGTTCGGGTAATGTTTTTCGCTTACTGATGGAACGTCTGCCGCACCACACACGGCTGTTTACAGTCTTCGAAAGCTGAAAGAAAAATGGCCAGGCGATGATGTAGATATGAGTTATGAAGGTCTTAGCTATCCCACCAAACAAAATTGATTGACCCAGCCTATCACCCTAATTAGTTTGCGACTGTCAGCACCACTGGTTGGAGACGCTGTCAAATATGACACTGTATCGCAGTTAGTGACGCGTCTCTATCTGGTAACGTCGTTGATCCATTTTCGTAAATTTCCACTGTTTTTTTTTTACACACACTCCAACTGACTTATTCGTCTGCGACTTTGTGAACTACTCTCAGGATCAGCGCAAGCTCGGTCTGTATTGTCCACGGGCACGACTTAAATTCGAAGTATGTCTGTAGCTGTATCCTCAGAGTTACGTGAAATAATGTATTCAAACAAGCAAATAGGTCGTAATTCGGAAAGAGTTGATGTGTTAACCGTCTTGGAAAATGGGTTCGCCAGTTATGAAGACTTTTCTTATTACAGTCCCCTTTTTAGTCTAGCGTTTTGCGCGATGGAATCGCCTGTGCAAAGATGTTCTCGCGCATTGCTCTGTAGTTATTTTGGCCATGCGCCGTGACAGTTTCAATATCTTGTTTATTTATAGTTGACAGCGCTAATTAGATGTTGGCATCTGTGTCATCTACGTCGCTTACTTGAACCGTGTTATCTGAATTCCACTCTGTGATTGTATTCTTATTGCTGGAAGTTCATCAGTCGCTTTTAGTGTCTGAACTACGTATGCCTATTTATGTGAGATGCCTAATTGTGTAGCGTTGTGGTCTGAAGAGCTGTTCTTCGCAGCAGTAACGAGGAAATTTCATTCAAAAGATCTCTGAGGCGTATAGTAGTAACGGGAGTGGCTTTCAATGATGAATGCTAGTGGCGTGTTTTATCGTTATACAGTGTCATTTTGGACATTTTTTCCTTCTAACATTTAAATAATCCCGAACTCGCTAGCTTAGAAAAGTGTACTTACAAAATATGGACTTGTCTCAATCACTACTTGACCACCCTTCGGATTGTCCAAATAACCGTGGTCTTGATGAACAGTTCTTGGCACGTTTTGTGCACTTCATAGAAATGCAGAATATGTAACACAGACATCCCCCATCATCTTATTATCTGCTTCAAATTATGCCCACTTGGGCTTTCTCACATTAAATTACACGCACTTAACATGTCATCTTCACACTGACCGCAGCCTAATGAGTGTAACTAACGATAGTCAACTCAATCGACGTCAGTACCACCAGTAGACCAAGTTTCCCGACCATATGACAAGTTGCGCTTAACTTAAGCTTTCTTTCAGAGACAATGTGATGACTTCCTTATGCTAACACCAATCCTGGTGTCATGATTACACGTATTTATGCATTATGAATCAAGCTGATACATAGAGTTGGTCCAGTTGCAATTCCTTCTGCGGTCGACTCATCTCCACCACAGTTTCTTGTGTACGATCGTGTTGGAGGGATTTTTTTTGTCTGTCTGCGCTACTCGTTTTTCTATACACTCATCACTTTCGGGCCATATAATTAGAAAGTTTCACTTGTTTCGTTAACATTCCATCATACATTTGTGTGCACATTGTCATTGCGAACTGTCTGTAAATGTGTTCGGTATATACTCTGTCCGTGTTATTGTGCATATAAGTATGCATGTGTATCCATACGTGTGTATGCGTTTTTGTGTGTATGGATATAAGTGTGCTCTTCAGTTGTTGGTATTTCCGTCAAATTAATTGTACGTGTACTGTGTTGTACGTGTATATGTGTGTGGCTTGATATATCGGATCGACACTGATCGACAAATTCTACCGAACATCCATATATATGGAGCAAGGCGTGTTCTGTTGATTGGCGTTTTTGTGCACTCAAACTGGTCTCTTGTCATCGGTAAGTTCATCGATGTTATACCGACTATTGTCTGCGAGACTCAGATTAATTCAAGCGGTTCTAATAATCATCTTTCGACTGTCGTGCATTTTTGTTTACACTTTTTTCTATATATTGTTTTTATAAAAGTGTTCGTGAAAACCTTGTTAATTCGAGTTTTATTAGCGGGGAAAGTTTCCGGTTCCCCCAGGACGTTAGAAACGCGACTTAGAGCTATTAGTTAACCATTCAACGTCATGTTTCTCTTTTCCAATGAGGCAATCCTAATCTTT
>JTDE01007707.1:1983-24969 GCA_014338405.1 Paragonimus skrjabini miyazakii | reverse complement strand
ACGCGTAACTCGTTGTGAACCTTGAATCGTTAGCGAACGATTCAATACGCATAATTCATAATGTTACAGCACATCAATTTTGTGAATAAAACAACAATAGGGTCATAATAAGAGTGAAAAAGTCCAGTTTACGAAACAGCATTTGAGACAGGTTCCATGATATGAAGATTCGTTGAAAAACTGAGTAGTTACATCAATTTACACCTTATAATTTGTTCCTTGACCTAATAATCAAGGTCATGCAGAAAGGTGTGGTTTGAAGGTGGAGAAAAGGGAAGTCGATGGGTTTCGTCATTATTTGATGTAAACGACCCCAGAAAAATTGTGCAGAAAATTGTGTCTGGGCGAGGAGACATGGGAAATCACGGCCTTTTGCGGAAAAATGGGCGGACGTCTGGACAGGACTTCGTTAGTTGCTCCAAATTAAGGAAGTTTGCAAATGTTCCAAATTTTCAGAACATTACGGAATTTTTAGTGTCCGGAAGTTGTGGAATTTTCGCTCGCGCTACATATATTTGTGGAATGAATTACGTAATGAGTGCGAGAATGTAAAATGGCCATGTGAGCTACAATAGGTAAGTTTCCGACAAAACCGTTCATGTAAAGTCAATGACGTTGTGTTAGTCAATGGAATGTATAGCCTAGGCAAGCAGTTGTTATAAAATCACATGAACCATTGACATCAAAGTTAGTGCGTTGGTGCCGGTATCTCAGTTTTACCCGTTTCGTACAGTGAGTCTGCGCTATCTCTAATAATGTGGGCTACATTCACTAGGTTGACAGTATTTAGTTATCGTCGTTGGGAATGCAGCCCAATCAGTCTGACTCCTGTTTGAATTCTGAAAGTCGACTGGAGTTTTCGTCGATAGTCATCCTCTTTGGCGGCAGTCGTGCGGTTGTGCTTAAGGTACTCTTACGTCCAACTCCCTAGCGCCCTCACTTGTTGCGCTGAAGTCCGCTCGTGAACAGTGAGTAAATCAACGAGTAAAGTTGGTCTGCAGACTAGCCGCTTTCTTACTGCGACTTCCGATCCGTGTTGACGTAAGGCTGGGGGAAGCTTTGGTCGTACGAGTCAAGGAACTAGCATTACGACAGACTGAGAAGCTGTAGTGGAATGTGTATCTGTTATTGGACACACTTGTGACCAGGATAGGCCTTCGCTGTTATGCTGATTTACGCAAAGGTCAACATCTGGGTTTTATCATCACGTGCAACAATAACTTGTTGGCCCACATAAACCGTGGTTGAGAATCAGTAGGATGGAAAGGGATGGGATCTAGCCAGTAAAAACACCCACCGTGAAATTGAGACTTTCAACAACACGGTGACCACAACGTTGGAACTAAGTAGTCCGTGGGTGAAAGTGTGGTGTCATCAATAAAACAGATTATTTGCGGGCTTTGTTATCTCTCGCCGTTGTTTACTGTTAATTCCTAAACAACGTACCCTAACAAATATGTCATTGACACCCTTCATTCTCTCTCTAACTCTTTTATTCCTGTTCCAAGCACAAACCACAGCTCGGACGAAGTACCCGACTTACCGCGGCTAATCCTTTGGTAATGGACTTCTTTTATTTGGACCAAGTCACCATTTACTCACTTCGACGAACTATCGAGCTAACCTGTACGATGAAATAGTTACAGAGTCCCTCATGCAGGGCAGGTCAGCAGCCCATAAAACACGCTGGCTCTGGCCTGAAGTCCTTCCGACTCTGGTCAGAGTCGCCTCGGAAGAGCCCAGAGTTACTTCCTAGCTGGCTAGATTAGCATCCGAATTGGTCAGTCAGGCTGGTGGCACCTTTCTTACTTTTCTGGTTATTTGCCTCAACCACTAGAACAGTTCGAATTTTGCGTAAACCAACGCTTACGGACTGCTGACATTATTCCGTAGATTTCACCGGCTTTTTTCGCAACCGATGTTTCTTGGTGAGCAATCTAATTTGGCAAGAACTGGCAAGCTACTTCAAAAGGATCATTTTTGTCACGCAGCGTTCATTTCGAACGCCTTCAGATGACCTTGCGGGGACACGTCACAAAGGTGGGTGCTTCGAATGACTCTCCAACTTGACCGTATGATGGACGTATTACCATGAAATTTCCCTACGCGACCGCTGAACACGCAGAAGTTCACAGTAAAACGACAAGTATCGCCATAAAAACAAAGTATTTGTATCTTTCAGATTAAAAATTGATATAATAGGGTCCAATTAGTAACAGTAAGCAGCGATCAATCCCGTGTAAATGAAAGGCATTTCCAAATCCAACAATAAGCACGCAATAGACCAATTCATTGCGGAGAAAGATGAAAAACCCTTCTATCTATCGGAATCATAAGCGTCCATGATACGAAGATAGAAGGGTTGTAGCTGAAACGGTAGGAGTGGGAATCAATGTTTTCGTCGGATAAATAACGAGCATCAAAGTTGGTCATCATCTGTCAGATAAGTGAGCATTGACTCGCGTACACACGGCAAGCCACGTTTGAGCAGTCAATAAAAAATAAACAAAGCAATACGCACGTCGTTAGTGATAGGGTGGGACGTATTACCCATGTTTACACCATACGGAAAGCAGAAACAGCCATGTGATAACGTAGACCATTTCCCATCGAAAATACTATTACGTAAACAGGATGAACGTACAATTCAGATGTATAGCTAGCCAAAAAACGTGGCGGCATAGCTTTCATTAACAAATACTGTGATATTCCGTGTACAATACAATGCAAGCGCAGCGTGGACGACAATTACAAATTCAAGTTCATCTCCGAAACCACGCGAAATTGAGCGTTTCCGCAAAATGGCATTATGTATTCTATCACGAAAATTCTGATGAAAGCTTCTTAAGAACGTTACGTCGATTAGGAAAGCCAACATTGAGCTTTTATCGAAAAAAATGGCGACACATTTTTTCAACAAAAGTGCGGATATGGACCATTTTCAGGTAAAGTTGATATTTCTCATCATAACACAGCTATTGTACTCGATGAAATCTATATATTTGTTCTGTAATAGGCATTTTAATATTTCATGAAAAGTTTGAAAAATCTCTTTGCCCCTAAATGATCGTTTCCAGCTCGTTTCGGCCTTGAAGCAACATATCAATGAACCACACAACTGCCGGTCATTCTAAATTCATGTTACATACTTCCTTGCGTGCAATTGTCGCAGCCGCAGTGGCCGATGTGATCTTTGACCTCGCGTATGAGGCAACGAGCAGGTTTATCACAGATAATGCAATGAAACGTCATGAAATTTGTTATTCTGAGCGGTCCACACCGCTGCACATCATCGCACACGTGGATGGGGCAATGCACATTATCAACCATTTGGTCGTCCACATACAATTAAGCAAAGTGGTCAACAAATTTAACAACAACAATTTAACCCAGGCACTGTCATTTAGGGATGACATACTGGGATGGGATAGTGTGTAAATGGATAGAAAAATGTTTAAGAATTTCTTATGTAGGTGCATTAGAAGAATGAACGCACAACCACGGGGCCCAAACAAAATAAAAACAGCGAATCTCATTAGCACCGAAACGTTCACAATTGATAAAATACCACATTCAGGAAATATTTAACCTGCAGGTTGCATTGATATTATAGGTTGTATGGGTTCCTTCATCCAACATGATGCATATCTTTCGTCCAGTAAGCAAAACCTATTTCCTTCACGTCTTATAGTCTGTTAGTAGTCTAACTACTATACCATCGTTCCTTTCCACTCATTTCTATGAACGTTAATGAAAGCGAACCGTATGGATTAGTTGTTACACTTATAACTAAACAACTGTTAATAAGCACGGATTAACGAAGCCGAGAACATGAAATACATCTAACGCACTTACAAAGCTATCAGCAAAATTGTGAGTGACGACGGACCGCAAGTGACACAACACAGCCGCATTCACCACACACAAAATAAATGGAACTGCAAACGCGCGTTATCTGATATCGCGAATTAAAACAAACGTGCGCAGAATGGCGATAGTCGGGAACGCGTGCAAGCAGATTGTTGCGCGTATGACAACATGACTTAGGGATTTTTAATACGCGTTTGGTTACCAGAATATGCGTGGTAATTAACAGTTTTTATTTTCATCCGACTCATTTATCGTTCGACCGACTTTTCGCCAAATGTTGACCATCACTTCGGAGTCAGCCATGTGGTTGCTAGGAGGTAGCAGTCTATCAAACTACGGTCTTCCAGTCTTTCAGGTTCGGGAATGGAAGTAGCCTGGCGCCTTTAACCGAAAAAGTTGCACTAGGTCTATTCCGTTACCAATTACCCGCTCGCCTGCTCAACCGATATGAGCATTTACGCCATAGTCTGCAGGTAAAAATGCTACTCGTTCTCCTACCAGGGCCTTAGCATTCTGATAATGCGTGAGCCCACATAAAACCATGAACATTCGCATCAGATAGAAGCAAGGGACTTTGAACAGCGCACTTGATCATTTTTACGTAAACGAGTACCCAATCAAAAGTCATTCAGTAGAACCAGGTATTTTTGCTTTGAATAAATCGCCACTTAGATTATCTCTGTCTTACTAGTCCAAACACTTAATAAACCGGTCGTGGAATATATGCCTGAGCGCGCGCATCACGTGACATTATCAGTACCACTTCGAGCCTCTACAACCCTCGCCAATGCAAACAGGCAATCCGAGGTTGTGTTGTGTCTGTTAGCACCGAGGGAGCATAAAGCAGGGTATAGCAGAAGATACTATCACAGATCGTCGAGCCTAGGTCCATACCAACATAGTTTATGTGCAGTTGTTCAGCCACTTCAACAAGGCGACTGACAAACGAGTAAACTCTTCTTGTGCGATTTTCCAGAGGATACGCTTGTCTGTAAACGTTATCCAGTGGTGCATTAGACCGGATTCAAAAATTCAATGCCTGATAAACAACACATTGAATACGACGTTCGGTTTGGTGTAGCCGCATTCCATGACGTTTCATGTCGTTCTGTCAACGAACCAACTGCTAATGAACGCCTGGAGAACTTACGTGGAATCGGCTCCAAATATATTAAATTGATAGCAAAGCAACTAGCACCGCGTTGCCCAATCCATCAATCAAGCATAACAGGTCAAAACCAGGATAGCAGTTCTTATAATTGCCAATGGAGTACCGCCAATGAGCCCTGTGTTGTATTCACAACTGAGCATTCGGGTACTATATAGCTCATTTTTTTCACTTACTTTTGCATTTTAGCCTGACATTATTTTGGGTTAGGCCCGTTTACTCCTCTCAAAACTTCACGTTATCCCTAGCGTTTAAGTCCGTACCAGTAAAAATAAATTTGTTCCCAGTAGACAGTTGAAGGTGAGTTTGAAGGTTAGTCACAATTTTATTCGATTCACCAACCAATATTTCATGTTGAACCCAATACTGACCACAGCACGTGTCACCACGTGCACGCATGACGTTGATGAGTAACCAACTACTGTTGTGGCTTCCTTTGTGTTCCGACGCAATTCCTCTAACTGGCCTGGCAAATAGGGAATCAAACTATGACTTACATGTTGTCCAAATAACAAATCCGTTGGAATATACCGATTTGAACTGGAAGTGCAGTTGATGAAGCTTTCAAAAAACGAATATGCGAGTGCTGATGAACTGGACAGAGGTCTTAGAAAACATAAAAACATGTGATAACTTCTCCACAACATAATACATTATCCAGTACCTAGTAAAACGAATAGCAATAATGAGAAATAAGGCGAGAACAAACGCAAAGCCTTTTGCGGTGAAAAACGAGGAGTTGTGACATTTTCCGAAATTCTCCTTTGCATACTTTATTACCGTCTTATCCTACTGTCAGAAGGGCAACAAAAGATATATCTTTAAGGATTTTACAAAGTGATACGGTTATTCGCAACATAGAGGACATGAAGTCGCCAGTTATACATGCCTACGACAATAGAAGATTCAATGAAGTAAGTTCAATTACCATCATGTAAGTTTACAAACAATCCAGGGTTTACTGAATCAGTGCGTTACCGTACGATGTGGCTGATAATTCGACACGCAGTTCCTCCATGTTGTGGGCCAAAATAAGCAGGGTGAAATGTTGATAAGCTGCGAAAGTACAGGACATTGCTTTAGGAACTTACGGATGCCTCTGTCACTTCCCTCATAAGCACAGGTGAACCAGCCTTTCGAAATCTTGCGTTTCTACGACTTTATATACGTCCCTTTTGCTAGACCGGAACGTTTACCTCGTGAAGTGAACTTACAATTTAAGAATTTACGGAATATAAGGATCGCCGGTCCAAAAACAACCTGAATCCTAAGGTATGTTACAAGTGCAAGAAATACATTGGAAAATTACGTATTCTCAGCATCACGTGTTGCCACTCCTGTTATAACTGTACATGAACAAGAGACTTGTCGATATAAACTGATTTAGCTGCATGTGAAGTATATAAGTGTTTGCCTTTTTGTCGTCATGCTGCTCCTTAGAGCAGCTTTGATGAGAGGCGCAAGTACTTGAAGGATTCGAAGAGTTACACTCCAGGAGGATAAACGTGACAAATTTATATATTTAAAATTTCATCAGAGCCAAAACTTCTGTGCAGTTCACACAAGCTCCGCTAGCAAGTTTTCAAGATTTTCTATCAGTTGCTGCCATGACTGTACTCGAACCGGTTATTTCTTGTTCTTGTCAGTCCAAGTACACCTGATCGACGATCATTTAATTCGACCGCTTCACCAACTTTTGATAAACGTATCAGGAGGGATGGTGAGTAATGCAACAAAAAAGTTCAGCTCCTAGGAAAATCTTATCACATTCCTAAGTGATTTGCGTGATTATCTGCAAGCAAGCAACTTGGATCAAATATGACCGGTGTACAGCTATTTCTCTACGCTTGTTGTATCAGTCTGAGGGCACAGGATGCCCCACCTGTACTACCTATGTAATTCCATCAACACACTAGCTTTACGCAGCCAACTACACCTGTCATATATTTTATGAGGGATTACGACTTCGACTTGTGAGCCACAACATACAATCTCCAGTTATATTAGAAGTGTAGTTTATGTATCTTTTCACAAGTTGCTACGAAGTTTCAAAACCTTCCGTAGCATTTTTGATAACCCCAAATCTTACATATCGTCGTGTGGCTCATCCGTCAGAAGCTTTTGTCAGCTATCATATGCAGCTCCATAAGCTAGTGAATCTGTTACGTGAAATTCCGCGTCAACCATTAGTAAATCTAATCAGTTGGGCCGGCGTAGCACATTAAAATGTTACGAACTCAGAACCAGAAGCTACTGACCTTTAACAAAACCACATTGGTCGGAACTCACCAGAGGGCATCATGTGCAAAAAGGTGGTTGAAGCAGCCTATCGGGTTGTCATTGTGTTGATGACGCAACACTTGGCACAAATGAGTGCGTGTCCATTACCTGTCCTTCTCTATTTTTCTGTCTCATATAACCTGCCCAAAAGGTAGATTTTACCGACACTATTCGAGGTTATCAGTTTCTATAACGTCAAACCCTGCGCCATTCTTGCTGGAATCGTCGGCTGGTAAAGGTAGCCTATCTTGCTACGTTCAACAAACTCTTGTATATTCCAAGACTGGGAGGAATAAGTAGATTTCAGCCACTGTTGGACTGTTGGATGTTAAGAACCGAAATTTAACTTTTTGACTCAGTACATAATATATATACATACATAGATAAGTTTGACATTACTGGCTGTTGGTTGCAGCTGTTGCAGTCCCACAGGCTTCTCGGTCAGCCCCTTTCAAGTGTGGCAAAGGTAACGTGGTTTAGCGTGAACGATCAACACCGCTAGAAGTGAACAACGCTTAGTCTTTCCAGTTTTTGAGGACAGCATTGGTTCCTAACACTCGAATCCCAGAAAACGCTCATAGCATTATTTCATCCCTACCTTTGGTTATGAACTTGGTACTACGTGGCCGATGAATTGATCTTCGACGGTTGGCAGAGAAGAACTTTGAAGACAGTTTTCGTCCTGCACTGCCAGGGATCGGGTGCTTGGCAAGCTTCCAAACATTTGGCTGAGTGTTTCGTCTGCTGACACCTATCTTCCAACGGTTATAAAATTGTCCCAAGATATCTGGGTCAACCATCGCGATAATTATAATACCTGCTGTCAGTGTTGTGGACGTTTCGCCTCCACATCCTAGTTCACATGTTTATGAGAGTTTGCAGCGTTTCTGTGCTTTCGTATTTATTCAGCCTACACGTCACCATCCCCAATGGATAACTGTTATCATGCCAGGAAAATGTTCGGGTTTAATTGAGTAAACCGTGTTCTTTGTCTGCTGCTTCTGTTTAGCCTCTGAGGATAAGCAGGGATCTGGAACAGGGGTAGTTGCGGAGAGAGTGACGTCTTTTCCGGAAAAGCCGCAGCATGTGCTTTAAATCCTGAACCTTGTACTCGCTCTAAGCCATAATGTTCAGGACCACCAAACACTGAGTTATGGCAGTCTCCTTGAAGAAGTACCACAGGTGAGCAAAGGACAGTTGAATTTCATGTGGACGGTTCTAGAAGTTAATATAAACTCGTTAGGATCGTTTGTACTCTGAAAAGAATACCAGACTCGGTGTGGCTTGTGTATCATGCCGCTTTTGTTGGGACAATTCATTCTCCATGTCATCCGGTAATCATAGAGAACTTCCTTGAAGATTATGCGAGAAAACCTAGTTGTAAAGGTTGATCTGCCAAAATTTGAGTGGGAACCGTACGCCAAACGCTGGGGTTCTAGTTTTGTTGAAAAATTCGAGTTGAATTTGGGTAAACGTCAGAAGCTGCCCTGTCTAGTTTATTATTGCGACGATCGTATGCTCCTAAGTATGTAGTATGCGTTCACACTGGTAGCCGCTTCGTTCAGTTGACTGATGCTCTGACCAACATTAATAAGAAACACACGGGAGAAATCGGGTTAGACTTGTTTTTGGACCGTTCACGATATGCTGATTTTCTTAAATTCTGGCGAAAAACTGAAAAACATGCTGAAAACCATCAATGAGGTCTGCGGCTGGCAAAAGTGAAAATCAACAGTCATCAGAATCATGAGCATTCACGATACGAAGATTGAATAGTTGTAACTGAAATGGTATAAGTGAGAATCGTTATGTTCGTCGTAGAAATAACTAGCATCAAAAGTGGTCAGTATCGGTCAGATAAGTGAGCATCGACTTGCGTACACACGCACGCTACCTTCAAAGATAATCAATATACAATGGACAAAACAGTAACCGCGTTGATAATGTTAGAGTGGGACATGTAATCCATGTTTACATCGTACCGTAAGCAGAAACAGCCACATGATTACGTCAGATGCTGACACTTTTACGGGTGACTTTTCGTCGGCAGTCTTCTACCCAAAGTACTAACAGGGAAGGAGGCTAAGAATATAATTCTGATGTATAACTAACCCACAAACGTGGCGGCTTAGTTTAAATTAGAAGCCACTGTGATATTTAGTGCACAGTACAACGCAGACGCAACGTGGTCAAAAATGGCTAATTCAGTTGTATCTCTTAAAACACGCGGAATAGAAAAAACATCAGCAAACCCCTCTAGTTACAATTCTAACTCCATCCCCTTTTGAATAGGATCACCAGACTAGCACATTTCCTCAAGTATACTGCCACAGACGTATTTTGTCCTCATTTTCCCTTAACAGCGCAGGCATTCTACCAACTGGGGGGCCTTTTCCAAACAGCAAGTAACTCTGTAAACCTGTTGCTCCAAAACAAAAACGTGCAAAAACAATACACTAAAAAAATGGAACTGGTCACCTGCAACTCACACAGCTATAAACGGATCTCCTTAAGCCCGATTATATCTCTGGCACAAACCTAGATCCACCAGTCATAACAAACTTTACTATCCATCTCTTTTTTGTTTCCACGACGGCACTTAGTTGGGGTTTTATCACTTGATGCCGTGCGTAGCGTTTTTGTGATTAAATGACTTTTTTTGCGCCATGTTCGTTCGACCTCTCTGTCACACCGGTAGACAATGTTTGACTCACGAGTGGGGTGGAGTGTAGTTAATGAGAAGAGAACTGCTCCAAACCCACAAACCCAGAATAGACAGCAGTATGGAAGTGAATGCTTGTTGCTCTAGTTGCTACCCGTGGCATCACCGCCCTTGGTCGGCCGGCGACGATGTTCAACCGTTCTAGCAGTTTGGTCACTGATCAACTCACCGGTTGGATTAAAGGTAGACGTCGGTAGCAGAAACTTGATTGACAACACGACTACCTTGTGCGTACAAGGCGAGGACATATCAACCATTTCGACTGGACCGCAGTCGGCCTTATCAGACAGCTATCCTGTGACAGTTTTCACCACTTGCTAATCCGTCTAAGCTAACGTCTTTGACTGAACTAGGCATTTTTCACCACATGTCCCCAAAAGCCCATCTACTTTTGTATGCCTCAGATGCCATTCACCGCACAAACTCAAAGTGACAAAAGCAAGGTTTGAACACTTCTTAGGACTTGGCGTTGCCCAGCCTTCGAATACCCTATGGGACTCACCCCTTCACATGGTTCCCAAAATTCGACAAATGACTGGCATCTCCGTGGTGATTATCGTGCCCTTGACAGCGTCACCGTTCCAGATCGATACCCTATCCATCACATTCACGTTTTCTCAATCAAGTTCGACGGGAAGACCATCTTCTCCAAGATAGATTTGGCTCGAGCCCACCATCAAATCCTGGTGTTTCCGAAGGACGTCCCAAAGACCGTAATTACCACTCCTTTTGGAATCTATGAACACGTCCGCCTGCCATTTGGCTCACGAAACACCGCACAGACTTTCCAGAGGTTCATAGACAGAGTGCTCCGTGGTCTCAAATTTGTGCGTCCATATTGATGACGTCTTAGTCGCGGGCGAAAACACTCGACAGCACGAATTACATCTTCGAAAGCTGTTCAAACGTTTTACTCAATGAAATGTAATGCTAAACTCTATGAAATGCATCTTGGGGGTTACCTCCATAAACTGTCTTGGATATCGAATCAACAGTAACGTTATCCGACCTTTGCCAAAGAAAATCAGTGCTGTTGGGAACAACCCACAACCACATTCTCAAAAAGCCTCCGAAGCTTCCCAGGCATTATCAATCTTTATTATCGTCTTATTCCACGGAGCTTTTAAAACCCCTATCGGGCATTTTATAACCCACTCCCAAGCACTTCGATTTTTCTCCTTAAGCTAATATTGCGTTCGTCCCAGCCCTTGGAGCCTTGTCCCAAGCCACCACAATAACGCATTTTAGGGCAAATGAACGATGGCTGCCAATTTTGAAGACTGACGCATCTCAGTCGGCTGTTGGCGCTGTTTTGTAGCAGAACATGAATAGTGAAATCCAGCTTTTGTCATTTTCCCCCCGATTGCTAGATTCTAGATATCCCCAACTATTCTCGTTTATTAAAGTCGCTTTGCGCCTCACGAGCCCGACCGCGATTTTTGTATAGTACACGTTGGCTCTCCCATTCATTCGTATTTCTATTTTGCATCTGGAATCTGTTGCGCATACCTGGAAATGGTTAACTTAGTTCAAATAAGCACTTAAGCTGATAAGCCAGTTTGTTCAACTTTTGCACGCATATTTCATTCATATAACGTAAGATTACTGCTTTAGTTACTTATCAAGTTTATTCGTTGCTGTCGTTGATGCTTAGTAATAGAATGGAAGCACCAACTTTAACTCACCAGGCGTCTCCATCAGTGTATTTTTGCATCGATCGCGCCACTTGAGGATGGAACCCTTGAAGCTAAATCGTGTGGTTGGAACCCACTTTTGCATCGTAACAATTTATCACGGAAATGACAAAATTTCATCACATGGTCGCCGTTCTTTCGTCCCACGTTACAGAAGATGTACACGATATTTCGTAGCCACAGAACTCGCAAACTTACAAACTTACTGTCCAGCTGCTTAACGTTATCATGTTAGCCAGTTAAAAACCTTCCCAGTTTCTCCGCCACATCCACCACTTAGCCAGTTCAACGTAGCCGAATAAGTATTTCCTGAATGAAGCGAGGTTTCAACGTCTACATAAGGACATATCCTCAATTCTAAACATCAGGCCACTCAGTCGAATATGACCGATACTACAGACCGCGTCGGACCGACAAACGGATCTCCCAAATATCCGCCCCAGTGCCAGAGGTACTGGTGCCCTAAGCATATCAAGTCAACAAGCTGACAGTTCAAATCCAGGCACTCAGCACCCGAAGCTCTTGTTGATGCACCCCACCACGTAACTATGATTGGCGTTTGCCCCGTTATAAACCCTGAACGTGACGAGTGTCACCAGCGAATATGAAGTTCACTTGTCGCTGGTATCATCAGTAGTTTGGCAGTGGTTGTGGATTCTGCTGCCGTCCCTGTCCCTTCTTCGAAATGAACCGGGATAACTAGCCGGCAACAACCTATAGCGACCAGCGTTGCTGGCGCTTGTGGCCTCCCGTTTTCCCTTCGAGATCGCAAATCTGGACTTCGCCACTTCAGCGATTCTGGAGCAGAGGTCAGCGTACTCTCATCGATCCCGCTAGCGAATCATGCAGACACAGCCACCTCTCAGTGCAGCGAACGGCAAGTCCATTACAGATATGGCCAACGTCAACGCTAATCAAATAAGAACCCTCGATGCATTTTCTGAAGGATCTTTACCGTAGCGGACGTCCAAGTGCCCATAATCAATTTTTCCGTGCACATCGACCTATTATTCGACGGACGACATCGTTGGCCAGTCCACCGCCAGACAAACATTTCCGCCACTGGAACTTTGGCCAACGTGGATTCAGTCAGTCTCGTGTACCACATCGTAGTTACCAGCGCATACGGCTCACATGTTGGAAATTTCGTAAAATGTTTTGGCAACCAACCTCGTTACCGCCAGTGACTGGTACGACGCAGCAACACATCGCCACAACTGGTCCGCCGGTGTTTGTTGAAGATCGTCACTTCACACCAGATAAATTGAAAGTAGTACGCAGGATTGAGCTCATACCCTGGCTTGGCCTCATTCTCCCGTCGAACGGATCCTGGACCTGAACCCTCCATATGGAGCCGAAAAAATTAGGAGAATAACATCCATGTTTAGCTTGTCCCGCGCTGAACAGTGTGACGGTACCCGACTCCGCACATCCGGGGTATTGCGGCTAGCCTGAAAGACGCCAGTGTGTTTTGGAAACTGAACCCGATTCATGCATACCGCCAATTTCCAGTCACCGCCGAAGACATTACGAAGAGAGAGGTGATTGTTACAGGCGGATTGTTTGATTTTCCAAACAGTTTGGTCCGAGGAAGGCCGTCAAAACGTACCAACGCCCCACAGACGACGTCAAAATGTGTTTGCGATTTTCCCTTCGTATACCGACGGTCTTCTACTTGCAGGAGTCTCCGAGGAAAAGCACTAGAACAACCAACGGCTGCTTTTCGATCGACCTGCAGCATTCGAATTCACTTGTAATACGGGCACGCGTTTTTGGTCAGTCGGCAGTCAGGTTTTTCAGACATCGTTTCGATCCGCACAGTACGCGACCACTGACCGTTTCACGGCTTCCCTCTTTACGCAACATTCACTGCCATTAGTCTTTCCAGCGGCGTGTTCAACTATTGTCGCTGACTTGTTCTGCATTATGTGTGACCATTGTAATCCTCGATCGACTCACACCGTGGCTCTACCAATAGGAACATCGAGTTAACAGAGGCGGCAATCGATGACCTCCACGATGTCAAAGACGCGCTAGCCGTCACAGTGGTGTGGCACCACATCGACGTCGCCGCCACCCCCGGAACAGCCGCAGAAGCGTCCAACACAGCGGTCGGAGTTGTGCTACAACAGTTCATCAGTGGGTTTGGGAGGCCGCCATAGTTCTTAAAACATTCACTGTTTGTGGAAAACAAAAGTAGTAAGTTTGACCACGAAGTACTAGGTATCTATTCTTCCGCTGATCCTTTTCGATACGCTGTCGAAGGTGAGCAGTTTGTCTTTCACAGATCACAAGCCACCAGTATCCGCCCCACGCAATCTCTTTGATTACCACTGGCCCAACGAGATGCGCCATTTCAACTTCGTATCAGAGTTCCGAAGGACATACAACAATTCTGTCATAGCAGCAACGTTCTGGCTGATGCGTAATCATGAATCACCATTTGTTGGTTACCGTACCACCGACCTATCAGTCATGACCGACGCAGAACCTACTGAAAATGATTTCTGCGCAGTCACTATTACGCTTTGAACATGGAATGATCTTGCGCGACAATTTCGTCGGATTCTTCCGTTCACTTGTTTCTTCAACTCTTCAACGTCGCATGTTCGACACATTTCACGGCTTCGCCCATCCCGACATTTGAGTTACGATCAAACTTGTTTATGATGGGTACGTTTGAAAAGGTGTGCAAAAAGATCTCGCTTGGCTAGATCTTGTCTAGCCTGTAAACAACCTAAGGTTCACCGGAACTTGTCGGCATTGATTAGACGATATTTTTCGATTGCCACCCGACTTGCGTATCATCATATCAATTTCATAGGTTCTTTGTCACTTTCCAGTGACCCGCTTTGTAACCAGCTCCTGCCCATGAATCATAACGCGCGCAATCGTTGAGAGTTGGATAGTCCTACTATAGTGAAAACCGATTGCGGCTCTCAATTTTAGAATACTGGCCTCGCAGAAACACTAAGCGCATACTGATGCCACCGTAAGAGCACCGCGACCTATCTTTCGACCGCAAACAAAAATTTCGTTGACAACCAAATGCAGCCCTCGCCGCAGTCGACGCCAACTTTTGGACAAAAGCCATGTCAATGGTTTTGCTTGACACTTGCACGGCCCCCACGCTTCCGGCTCCAAACTTTTTGTGATCAACCGTTACGTCTCTCCGGGGGATACGTCTCGCATATCGCGGACAATTCCCTGTACGACGGTTCACACACCGAACAACTCACATCGCACACGAGCTGCCTTCGTGTAACGGACAGACAACTACAAAGCTCAGTGGCGTTTGTTTTCAAAAACACTCACGACGACACACGTGGTTGTTCGCGTGAATGGTCCACCACGCTCGCTTGCATGACCTCGCGAGGGTTCCTACCAGGCACCTCGGTGGAATGGCCCATCCTAGGTACCTTAGCGTCGGGGTATTCGGGGCATGGTTGGTATCGGCCGGTTAAAACCGGCATACTTCGGAAATACGAGGGAAACCTAGTACGCTATTCTACGCCCCGTGGCCAGTTTGCCAACCATCTGTGAACAGATTCGTCCCGGCGAATCGCTACCAACAGATGCCGGCGCTTCGACGACGATGCCAATACCCACCACAACGCGTTCGTTCAATAAAGTGCACCGAGCTGAACGCCTGCATGTGAACCAGTCATCTTCCACCCGATTGGTTACCGCGAATTCACAATAGTCTTTATTTCCCCGTACATCTATTAGTGATGCGTGCACCAAGTCCGCCAGTGTTGTTAGACAGAAACTCTACTGTACACGGCCTTTTCAATACCATCACTGTTAAGCATGGCGCGCGTTATCATACCTGCCGCCACTGGTACATTAACCCGTACGTCCACTAAATTAACCACTCCTCGATATATGCAATAGATACCAGACGTGAAATAATAACAGATAAATGAGGGACTTAACGTATTTTATGCAAAAGTCAATCCGTCCCGTGAGATGTTAAAAACGAACCCCGTCCCATTGGCTTACAGGCGGCTTATAAGAGACATGATCCTCACCTTCTAAACCATAGCTACCCAGGATCACTCTAGTGAAAATTTTTCAAGCTGGTAAAGACCACTGAATTAAGAGGACAAATGGTTAAGCTAGACAACGCGTAGCCGTATATTTTGCAAGCATCGCAGTTTTGCAGTGCGAGTTTTCCAGAACCGGAAAGCCTTTTGGCAGAAGACATGAGGGATACTACTCACAAGACGTTCAAGAAGCCTTTGGATGGCTGGTACTTGCCAAGATGGCCACCACAAGCCTCGTGCTCCCATTAGAAGGCTCAACTCACGACAGGTATGTGTGTACATGTGCGTTATTCCCAGTATGTTCGTGACGAATTTTTTGGGGGTGGAGTGAGCGGTTGGGCAACTGCAGATTGGAAGAGATGCAGGCAAAGGGTTATTGCCAAATCAGATCCTAAAGAATGGCAAACCGGCATTGGAACACGCTCTGCTCCAGCTGTTTCGTTTCATCCTGGAGGAGAAAACAATGCCACAAGAGTTCAAGGATACCAATATCGTACTTTTGTTCAAAGGTAAGGGTAGCAGGCAATGCCTCGACAGCTATGAGGACATTAGTCTGCTGGAGTGCGCAGGCAAGATGCTTGCAAGGATCCCCCTAACCAGTTGAACGCGGACCTGTGGGGGGCTAATGTGTCCTAAGATCAATGTAGGTTCCCGTGGGAATCGTAGTACGATCGACCTCGTGTTTGATGCGTGACGGATTGGCAATGGTGTTTCAAGGCCGAAATGAGTTGTAAACAATCATTTGGGCGCAAAAGGAGATTGTTTCGTGAAATAGTGCAATGTTTATTTCAGGAGAAATACATAGATTTTTTCGAGTTTAATAGCTGTGTTGCAATAAGAAAAGTAAGCTGTGCCTAAAAATGGTTCATATTTGCAATTTTTTGAAAAAAATGTTCCGCCTATTTTTGGTTAAGTCATCATGTTGGCCTTCATAGTAGCTTTCGAGCTCTGGAAACGCTCCCATCGGACTTTTCACGGTAAAGTGCATATTTTCATCTCACGGAAACTGAACTTTGCGTGGTTTGGGAGATTTAGTTGAACTGTAATTCCCGACCACATCGCGTTTACATTGTACTCCACACTAAATATCGCGGTAAATTCCCATGAGAGCTGTGCCACCATGCTTGTGGGTTAGCCGTACATCTGAATTACGTGGTCATTCTTTTTCCCAGCCAGCACTTCAGCTAGAAACCGGCAAACGAAACGCAATTCCTAGAAGCAATTGCATCGGGCTTTATTGCGTGGTTGTTTCTATCTCCAGTTCACACGAGACCGTGTAAATGGAGGTTATATATTTAACTCTAGCATTTGAAGCTTACGTACTACCTAGTTGATTGCTTTCTGACTTGGCAATTGTACGCAGCTCGGTTCTCACTTATCTGACGGTTAGTGACCTAACTTGATTCCCGTTATTTCTACGACGATGGCATGGATTCTCACTTGTACAACTTCAGTCACTTTTCAATCTTCGTATCATGAATACTCATGATTCCGACAATCTTTAGTTTGTTTTTGCCAGCTATAGACTGCACCGATGGTTATAAGTATGTTATTCAAATTCTGCCTACCAATATTCCCCATTTACGATCCCAGAATGACACCCCAGGAGCTTCAGTGTTGTCAGACGACCAGCCATCAGTTTGACCTGATGATAATGTCAATCCAGCTCCAGCACTACGGCTCAGAGGTATACTGTTCGCCCCGCAGAGAAACAGGAAAATCTCTTCTATCTATCGGAATCATAAGCGTCCATGATACGAAGATAGAAAGGTTGTAGCTAAAACGGTAAGAGTGGGAATCAATGTTTTCGTCGGATAATTAACGAGCACCAAAGTTGGTCATCATCAATCAGATAAGTGAGCATTGGCGGCGAAACGTGCACTATTTGAGCCGTTTCTATTTGCAGTGTCTCAGACACATATTTGATGTTGGGAAACATTATCGTTGGATCGCAATGTCTGCAGAAATACGATGGCTGGATATATGCAGGTCCAGGGAGCAAATAATGTGCTGCAGTAAGGTGAATAGGGAGGAATCGAGGGGGAACGATTATAATTGAAGCCTGTTCCTCTTGGTTCAGTTATCGTTATAACGTTAGTTCTGCTGTAACGATCCTATTCGTTATTGCCAACAATATTAGAGCTACTTTTTTGTTTCTAACTTTCGTACGTACTTAAACATTTGCTCAAATGAGTTGGAAATAGAGTTTAACAACCGGCGTTTAACAAGCAATGCGGACAAGTTCTCGCAGCTTCTATCACGCCTTCCCCGAGATATGTTAAACCTAATTAGCGACATCCAACTAGACTCAGCAACTGATCGCTATGAGTCAGCTAAGCGAACGATCCTTAAAGAAACGCAGCCGTCCGACAAAATGCGTCTGGAGCAACCATTCCAACGATTACATTTGGGGCACAAGAAGCCGTCGGCTCTTCTTCGAGAAATGCGTCATGCCGTAAGTAAGTCACAGTTGCCAGAGCCTCTTTTGCAAGAGTTATGGATGCAAAAACTGTCTGACTATTCACAGGGATTATTGTCCGTGTAACCATCACGTCCGTTAGGTGATCCAGCGGGCTTTGGCTGATACAGTACGTGAACGTTTTCGAACCACGACGCCGTCACCATAAGGGGGGCAGACAGTTACCTCAAACAGTGCCACAGATAAGTTGTTAACCAAAAAGGACGCCGAAATAGCAGTCCTGCAAAAGGCACTCGAATGTCGTGAACGCAACCCGTTAGAACCAAGCACCGAGGTAGCTCAGCCGCGATGTGAGCTGGCGGATCTTTGTGCCAGCATTCGGCGTACCACGTCCGACACGTTCTCGTTCACCGCCCGAACTGAAGACCAGCGATCTTTGTTAGTACTATGATATGTGATAATCCTAAACGATACCGATTACTATGTAGCCGTCGTGGTAACTAGTTCAAACTAGCAGGCCGGCGTATTTTAGCGACGACGGCCCCAGGTCAACCAAACAACAATCGCCTCTTCTTTCCAAAGGATATGACCTCTAAAATGCAATTCCTAGTCAGTACAAGAGCGGAGGTTGGGGTCATCCCGCATTCGGTAACGGATACACGATCAGAATCGGCACTATACTCTGAGCAGTCAACGGTACGCCCTTTAGAACCTTCGGACGTCGACTGCCGAGTTTAAACTTTGGTTTTCGACGCGGTTTTCGCTGGGTTTTCGTGGTAGTTGATATACTTTTTCTTATTATTATGATCGCTCTCCTTCGACATTTCGACTTGCTTGTCGATAAACGTCGATCGCGCTCGAATGATCATTCTACAAGATTCAATGTTCAAGGTAGGCCGTCGCTTACGGCTGTGATTAGTCCAATGCCAGCCAATCCCGTATTTGGCGAGCCTCTATGGGAAACTTTCATCTGAATTCCCTCAACTGTCGCTCCCCGCCAACGAACTACCAGCCGTGACAACCGAGGTCGCGCATCACATTATCACACGAGGATCGCCAGTTTAAGGCCGAGCCGAATTTGAGCATATGCCTCAACTGGGCGTTATCCTTCCGTCTAATAGTCCGTGGGCTTCGCTTTTGCATATGGTGCCTAGAAAGATAGATGAAGATGGGCGCCAGTGTGGCGACTGTCCAACACTGAACAACACGACCATTCCCGATAGGTACCCAATTCCTCATATTCAGGACTTGACAACAAACATATCAGGAGTGCAGATTTTCACAAAAATTTACCTAGTGCGTGCTTATAACCAGATTCATGTAGCCCACGAAGATATCTCGAAGACAATGGTGATAACACCGTTCGGACTTTTTGAATTTTCACATGCGTCGTTTGGTCTGAGCAACGCTGCGCAGACCTTTCAGCATTTTGTTCACGACGTGTGTCGTGGACTGCACGGTGTTTATCCCTACTTGGATGATACCTTGATCACTAGCTGTTCACAGGAAGAACATTGCACGCACTTACGTTCACTATTCGCCTGTTTGTCGCAGCATGGGGTGACCATGCACCTAGCTACGTGCTAGTTTGGGATAAACAACGTTACCTTCCTAGGCCACAGTGTATCCACGAGTGGGTTCGAACCTCTCCTCGACAAAGTGCAGGCAATAGCGAACTATCCGCAGCCCACATCACTTAAGCAACTTCGCCGTTTTGATGGTTTGGTAAATTTTTATTTCATTCCTAACTGTGCACATTCAATGCAACCGCTCACCGACCTGCTCAGAGATGAGGTTCGCCCATTTTTGTTCACAGCGGCCGCAAAAGACTCTCATTAGTTTGAAAAGACCTATCGCCAATATGGCATCGCTATCACATCATCGTCCGTCCGCTCCGTTAGCGTTAACTATGGATACATCAGACGTGGCTGTGGGAGTGGTCTTGCAGCAGCAACTCTGTGATGACTGGTGCCCACTAGCTCTTTTCTCTAAACGTTCACAACCAACTGAGTCGCGGTAAGGTGCTTTCGGAAAAGAACTGTTAGTGGTATATCTCAGCCATTTTTTACATGTCCTTGAAGGCAGGGATTTTATCGTCTTCACAGACCATAAACAGCTAACCTACACCCTACACTCGACAACCGACAGGTACTTCCCCAGAGGGACCCGACACCTGGGTTATGTTGCTCAGTTCACGACTGATATCCGTCACACTTCAGGTATGGCGAACCCGGTCGCCGATGCTTTCCCGCACACCAATGCCATAACCAGCTTGGCAGGCAGCTCAGTCGATCTAACGGCGATCGCAGCGGTACAGGACAACAATCTGGAGATAGAACAATTTCGGCGGTCAGGTTTACTCAAGCTAGAGAGCGTTCCCATGAATTCATCCAAAGGGACGATTATTTGTGGCATTTCACAAGGCATCCCTCACCTGGTTATTCCACTGGCTTTCCGCCGCCGAACTGTTGACACGTTGCACAACATGTCTCACGCAGGTATACGTTCGACAGCCAAAATGGTCACCTAGCGCTTTGTTTGGCTCAATATCAATTGCGACCTCCGCACATGGGCTAAAGCGTACATACACTGTCAACGGTCAAAAATTCGTCACAACACGCGTGCCCCAATGGGGAGTTTTGCAGCCCCCGATGAGCGTTTATACCATGTACATGTAGACTTGGTCAGACATTTATCACCCTCGAATGGGTATGCGTATATCTTGATATGTGTTGATGGATTTACACATTGGCCGGAGGCTATACTAATTCCGAATTGGTCGTCGGAAACCATCTCGCGAGCATTCCTGGAACGTTAGGTTTCCCAGTTTAGTTGACAAGCTGTAGTGACCACCGATCGCGGGTCACGTTTTGACTTAGCATTCAGGTCACTTCTCAACACGCTAGACTGTGGTCGAATTCACACACCAGCTTACCACCCGAAAGTCAACGGGTTAGTTTTCGTCGGCAGTTTAAAAATTCGTTATCCGCTTACAACAACCCTTCGTGGCACGAGATTCTGCCATCAGTCTTGATAGGTATCCGAAACACGCTGAAGACCGACCTGTATACTACCCCTACCCAGTTAGTCTATGGGTGCCCCTACGCTCACTCGGAGAGATGGTTGACCCACGCGCAACAGGACCCATCAACTTCACGGATTACGGCGAGCGATTAACCCAACACATGGGACGACCCCGGCCGACCCCACCAAGGGAACAGACGACACCAACGTACTTGGATCTTCGTCTGTCAACTTGTTCTCACGTTTTGGTGTGTACGTTTACTTCGCGACGACCTTTACACCCGCCCTATGCAGGTCCATTCCGCGTACTCACGCGCTATTATAATACTTTCGCGTTGAAGCACAGGGGTAGACGCGAGGTTATCTCTATCTATAGACTAAAGCCGCGTTTTTAGAGGTACCTGATGTGAATATTGATTCGCGACCAACAACGTCCCCAACAGCTAGTGCATTGCCCAACGTGTGTACAAATCCGGCCTCGGTTACGACTTCGCCTGCCTTAATGGAGACAAGTCTCCAGAACAGACGTGGTCAAGAGTTGCGAAGGCCGGTGCAATTTGCGGACTACGTGGAAATCCGCCACATCTAGTTTTACTGTTGTTGTTGTTGTTGCATTTTCCTGTCGAGTTGATTTTAGATGGCTCCATCTAGAACGAACTCTGTCAACAAGACTTTTTTAAAATTATCAAAAAGAAGAAAAGGCCTCATTTCTTTGGACACAATGGACGCAGAAATCCGGTGAAGTTATCATTTTCCGTTAATAAGTACTGTATATTCTAGATATTCAGAGTTAACCCGGACGCTGAGGCTGCATACTGCGAGGGGACGTTGGAAAAATCGAAATTCTGGAAGAACCGTTTACGAAGGACGCGAAGAAGGCTACGATCCTATTAGGTCTTTTACAACTGGCCCGCCCCAAATTCCCCAGCTTGCCTATGTTCAGTAAACTTTCAGGCCGTGCTCCCCCGAACCACTCCAAATTGCTTACCCTCCTCCTTTTACCGGCCGTAGACGCGAGTTGTGTGTAACGTCTTGTGCAGCATTTTGTGTTGCATAATTCTCATTGTTTTTCCCATTTTTCACCTTCTTCAAATTTACATGTACACTCGTTTAAATCATGCGAGCTGATTCATTGAACAATGCAAAAAATCGGTTTCCAAGGTCGCGAGCCCTGTGTTCTCTCTCTGCGTTCAGTGTCGCGTGCACTCAGAGTTTAGAGAGAGTTAACGGCTAACGGAATCCGCATTTATTTCAGCACATTTGCAAACTCATCGGTCGTCGGAATTATCTTTGTGGTGACCTCTAAAGTTACCTGGGAACTATACGACGGATCGTATCTACTGGATGCTTTATTCAGTGTGGTGGAACTCTAAACGACGCACCTTCACGAACTACTGTGAGTCAGTTGTTTCCATTTTGTATCACTTTTTGATTTCGTGTTCACATTTGAACTGTATATAGCGTTTAGATCCACTACAGTGTGGCGGGAGTAAACGGGACCATTCATTCCCCCTTTTCGACGGTTCCGGCTAACTGAAACACTGCAACCTCATAAAACACGCCGACTCTGGCCCGGAGTCCGTCTGACTCTCGTAAGAATTGGTGATGAGTCGGATTCGAGTAGGGGTGCAACAACATCCAGAGTCGGTCCGACTCTGGTCAAAGTCCAATCGGAGTGGGCCAGAGGTAAATTTCTGTAGGCTAGAGTAGGATCCGGGTAGGCCAATTGCGCTAACAGCACCATTCTTGCAATCCTGGTTATT
>JTDE01007706.1:16025-29661 GCA_014338405.1 Paragonimus skrjabini miyazakii | reverse complement strand
GAAGATTATCTTCTCTGCCGTTGGATATTGAGAAAGGCATTTTTGGATTAACCGATTACGCGTAACTCGTTGTGAACCTTGAATCGATAGCGAACGATTCAATAATAAGCTTGACCGAATGGTCGAATCCCAACGCTCAACCACAACCTTCCATGAACATTGTTCAGCTTGCCCGATCACTTCGAAAGCATAATGAGCAGAATCACTTTGTTCTATCTAGTCGATTACCCTGTGATGAGGACTGCTAAGATACGTCCAAGTTACTGTCTTCATCAATCGCAGGCTTCTCACTTTCGAAATGATAGTGCAAGTTGAACACTACTCATAGAAAGTCAAGGTTGAGCGTTTGGATTTGACCATTCTGTCATGCTTACTGTGAGGTGGTTGGCGTTGTGGTTAACACACTAGTCTCACAAGCACGAGGGTCAGAGTGCAAACTCTGATCCGGATGACGATATGCACTACTGATAATCTCTAATAAGAACGAAACTAGAGTTCAGGGCTTCCCTTCGAAATGAGCAATTCTAAAGGCGTACCTGAATGCGAAGTCTGCGATCAGGTGTGGGTGGTGTTCAATTTTGCAACAACCCGTATCGCCCAACCTTCACTACTGAGTTCCTGATCCACCCATTTCTCTTTTCTACGAATTCTTGAAGATACCGCTGCTTTCATGTTTCTGACCTGTAAGTTTCGAAGCGGCTGTAAGAGTCAAATTTCATACGCCCGTGAGGAAAAAAATCAGGGTATCAGACTGTTTATCCTCAAAATCTGGACTAAAGCAACCCGATAAATCTACCCAGACCAATTATATCCGCAACTTCGTGATCGCTGGAATAAATATGCGTGATCTGTAACAAAAGCTCCTATTACCTCTGAATTTCACTTTTCGATCAGCTACAACACTAGGCCAAAAGCACCAGGATCCCCAAGCTACCGCGAAAGCTGAACTGGTGATTTTATACAAAACAATGTGAGACAACCAGAAGGTCCTGAGAAGTAAGTATTCGGAATGCGGCTGATAATAGTAAACCTGCTTTTGTTCCAATTGCAACCTGACGGTGGAGCAGCCGTGAGTCATGTGGGGGCAAATATTCTCTATTGACTTTTCGATTTCGAAGCGCTAAGTTTGATAACATCGGCCACATTCACTCCAACTGTCACGTGACAAACGGATTAAGTTTCTTAAAAGAAGACCGAACTGTGCAGCTCAATGTCTTCTTCTACCTAATCCAGTTGTGGCGATAGTAATCTCAGTTCCCACTTTCATTCTAATGTTCTTGCAACTAATTCTGTTGATCAAACCAGTAAGATTTAACGGACCTGTGTAGTTATTCATTGTGGACAATGAAAACTTTGTATCATTCATCACTGCTGATTTCGTGAAGTGCCTTATAACGAGATCGCCTCCGACTTTCCCGAATCCTAAATTCTCTGTGACGTGAGAGTTGCCTTACCAGTACCACCGTGCCTGTTTACATTATGTGGTGAATTTAAATTTAATACAAAACACTAACATCAAAGTTAGTGTGTTGGTGTGAGTATCGCATTTTTACTCATAGCTGTGTAATTAATCCACGCCATCTCCAATACTGTAGGTAACCTTCACTAAAATAGCAATGTTTAGCTATAACCGTTTGGAACGCCGCTCAGCCAGTCTGACGCTTGGTTGAATTCTGAAGGTCGACTGAAGTCTCCTTCGACATTCGTTTTCTTTGGCGGCGGTCGTGCGGTCGTGCTGATGGTCCTGTCACGTCCAACTCCCTAGCCTCCTCAATTGTTGTGTTGAAGTCTGCCTGTTAACGGTGACTAAATCAATAAATAAAATTTGTTCGCGGAATAGGCGCTTTCTCGTGACGATTTCTGATTAGCGTTGGCACAAAGCTGGGGAAACCTTGGGCGTGCATGCCCAGGAACTAGCATAACAACAGCCTGAAAAAGGTAATTATAGAATCTTCTGAAGCTTCTGAAGCTTCTCTTAAACGTATCTCGGGAATTGCCTTAACAATTATCGGTTTTTGTCCAATCACACTCCTTGGTCTTCAGTCCAGCGGTAACGGTTGTCACTAGTTGATTGGTGATCGTGAGTCATCGGTTATGCTTAAACCATCTTTTAAACATCTCTGTTTCACTATTTTCCACTGTAGTTAAACCGAAAAAGCACAAACTACTCTTTCATCATTCGAAAGCATATGGTGAGATGCATGTAAATTTGTTGACCTACGAACTGAAAAAATTCGTCCCCATCGTTTGTATTCCCTATTTTTCCCACTAACCTGACATTTGTTCCCACTACCTCACCCACCCCGTTTTGTTTGATTAAACCAACATGTCGTTAAGTGTCCGCGGCGCGATCACTCATTCTTGTCCCAGTCTACTGGCGTGATGGCTCAACTCTGACTTTACCGGCCCAGTTGTGAATCTATTGATTTTGCTGGACGAGACTACCATAGCGGGCGATTGAGGTTTTCTTTTTGTACTTATTGATGCATTTCTTTAATATGACCGTAGAAATCACTGGATCCAGCCTTGTGTTTAATTTGGGGATCCGGTTTGGGCTATGTGTAACTTAACGATCAGGTGTAAATAGTTACAATGCGTGTTAAACCGATTTCGCTTGAACTCAGAGGATATCCGATTTGCATGAAGTGACGAATCATCCCCTTTGGATTATGTGGACCCTTCTGGAAAGCAATCGATCCATTTGTAGAAAAAGGGATATTAACACCGCCGCAATCTTCTATCTGGGACACATCCACTCTGACTCCGCCTAAACGCTACGGTAGAGCATCTCGGATTTGCAGTGATTATGGACTCAATCAATAAGTTTCTTTGTGCAGATGAGCTGTGCTACCGTTGAACCAGAAAAAATTCTGCAGCAATTTCACGGCTCAAAATATTTTTCAGGGCTAGATCAAAAGGTCGATTTTAACAGGTTCTACTTGACGAAGCTTCCAATGCTCTGACGGTCAACAATACTCCTTCTGAATTGTCTCGGTATAATTGTCTGCTCTTCAGTCTGATTGTATCACCTGTCATATTCCAAGATGTTATGAGCACCATTACTACCAATCTACCAGGTGGTTCCATTTACTAGGATGGTATTACTGTGCGTTTGCCAACCGTTTTTATTCGTGGTTGACAACTGTATGCATTGTTTGAACATGGTTGTTCTCTAAACGTTGCTGTTAATTTTTTTTAATGCATTTTCAATACGTCCAAGTTCTCGTGTTCAGGGATTTTTAATGATGAGAAGTGTTATCGTCTTTACCTTTATCGTTTCCACCTCTCCCTGCGGAATCCACCCCAAAGACTGATGAATTTTGTTCTTTGGTGGATCCTCTTCAGCAGTATCTGTGACTCATTCCCAACTTCGCCGATAAGGCGAAACCTTTATCTGATATCCTTCGTCAAAATAATTTTGTTTGGACTGATTTACATAAACGAACTATCCCAGTTCTGTTTAATTTCCTGTCTTTCGATGCAATACCAGGCATGTTCTTTCCCAACTTACCATCAACATTGATTACTGATGCTTTTTCAGTTGGTATCGCAGCAATGCTAGGACAAGAGAGTCATCTCTACCATCTTCCAGGGAGTTGTTGAGCAACGCGTAGCAATAAACCAACGATCCCAAATGGTCAAAACAAAATTGGTTCACAATGCCACGGTACTATTGAACAATTGATCAAAGTCAATAATTCGACAACTTCAACAATTTCGATCGACGGATCGTTTTCAGGAGATAATTACAATTTGATACCATATAGGCTAAAGATGAACTGTAAGCAAATAACATGACATTCATAACCAACAGGGTTCTTCCGAGCAGTCAACAGGTTCAAAAACAACAGGGACGAGCCGAGCTCCAAAAAGTGATGCACGCACCACTCAAGCAAAGTACAAAAGGCTACAAGTGGCTATTCGCACAACTGTCAATTGACACGATAAAACAAAAACATCTAGGTCAAGGCCAATTAACGGCCAGAAACAGGGGCGGTATATTATACAGGGATAAACGTTTGGGGGAATTGGGTTGGGTCGGATTTTCACACGGCTGTGGCTTCGAAATTCGATACACCATCCAGTTGCAATAGATCACGCGCGAATCGAAAAGGTCAATTAATTACTGCGTGGATATTTAATTTGAAGTTTCTCACATAATTGTTATTTTTGACAAGTTTTATACCGTACACTCTGCTTACATTTTATCTACGTCCCCGTCTGTCTAAAAAATATCCTTATATAACAAACTATGATTACTAAAACCGGTCGTAAAACAAGATCGACTGGTGTCAAAACCACTTGTTCTAGCTCTAAAGTAGATATTGAACGACCTAATGGCAAATGCTGTAGGCCCAAAACTTACAAAGACCCTTCCAAAGATGCTGCCTTTAAAGGGGGTGAAGATAAACTGGTGGTTCCCGCCAGTACCCCTCTAACTAAGAACAGTTCTATCCCCCTAGACAATGTATTGGCGGAGTTATCTGGTAAGGTATCCAAATTGGAAGCTGAACTTGTCCAGCTAAAAACAAGCTGTTATATTCGATAATCTAAAGGAGAATCTTATCTCTCTATCGTACATCTTCAAAGTGACGGAAAGTCCCAAGATGGATAACATAGAGAGCACAAGCATGTTTCTCAACAGGCTGACAACAGAAATCACAAAACGGATGCGTTGTACATATAATAAAAAAATACTCCCTTGTTTACCTTATATAATCTTATTATAACCTTAATTCACACCATGCGTTGTCTCCCCCGCCTCAAACTCTCCCCACTATTCATAACTGTAGCGTGCTATGAAATACATATTCTACCCTATATTTCATATATACACTTTTCCACATTTAATATATGAAATACATATTCTACCTTATATCTCATATAGATACTTTTCCACATTTATTATATGAAATACATATTCTACCTTATATCTCACATATACGCTTCCACATTTTACATATATGCCCATACGTAATAACCTGTTCACCTTGGTAATCACTCAGACTATAATTAAATGTAGCCAGTACTGACGGCTAACTTGGCCGACATACAAAAACTATCCACAGAAAACTGTGGGGAAAAAATACTCCTTCGCTTACCTTATATAATCTTATTATAACCCGATTCACATCGTACGTTGCCTCACCTGTCTCAACCCCTCCTCATTATCCATTGGTAACTGTAGCGTACTATGAAATACATATTCTATCTTAAACATTGACCCTATAAAACAAACTGATGTTAATAATACATAATAAACCCACTGAAACCTTAATTCATATCGTGTGCTGTGCCCCTGCATTGAAACCCTCATTATTAACCATTATTAACTATTGTAAGCAATGAAATATTGATTCTAGCTTAAACATTGACCCTATAAAACAAACTGACTTCAAAACCTTGGACGGAGTTTTGACTATCACGTGATAATCAGTCTAGAGCTAGTTGCTGGTTACCCAATTATCGCAGAATGCCATAACGATTATTCCTGAATATTATATACTTTATTGGAAAAACACAAAAGCATTGATATCGCGTAAAGTTTTTGTCAAAAAAATAACATTCACATTAATCTCCATATTAAATGTAATTACTTCAAATTTTCCCAATCAACACATGACATTACGCTTTTTATCCTATTCCCAGGGGCATCCGTAATGCAAGAAAAGTTTCCGCGATGAATGGGCGCTCAAAACTCCACATTGGCCAAGCGATTGGTGAAATTTTCAACTTTTTGACGCTTTCCACCAATCATCGAGGTCTTGTGCTGGAATCCGCTCAATTGTTCGGTCGATTTTGGAACTTCCCGTTCTCGTTCGCCAAAACTGAACTATTTCAACATTTTCCCGAATGAAATTACGTCAAATAACGGCGAAATCCTTCGAAGATCAATTTGCACTGTAGCATGCAAGCCGGCTGTTTCTACTCGGGTTGACCGTTACACTCTCGGACCAACTGTGGGGCAATGTATAGACACCGAGGGACAGCGTTCTTCTGAAGTAGGGGTTCCAACAACGGTCCTGCGAAAGGAAACAACAAGAACAAGTATGAGCCAAAGGCCCAGTAAGCCATGCACACGACTTACACAAACGACAACTAAAACGGTGCCGACAACACAGCAGCACGCTCTGTCACCAATTCAAATTCAACTAGTGCGCGCTTGCTGGTTTTGGTCGGCCTGACCTTGAAATATTTGAAACGTCGTCTTTACCTAACCTTGTAAAAGGTAAATTAATGTAACATCCCATTTATTGGACCGAATCCGTGGAACAGACGAGTTACCTTTTTTCATCATGTGTGAATCGAACGTTGTAAACTGTGACTATTTTCCCTTTGATTACGTCTTTTGTCAACAGACTTCATGTTTGTCTTGTTATATATCCATTTGTTGCTTTGTACCGCATGTAATTATCTGTCGTGATTGCGCACATCCGAGCGTGTTTCTCACAAATGCGTTGAGAAATATATGTTATTATTATTATTAATGCCATTGTATTCAATTTGCCAGATGAGCTTCACCTCGATGGCGTTAGGAAGTTACTCACGAGGATTACTAATATAGACCCGACATCATATACCTGCATTCGTCACCGTAAGAAGACTCAAAAGATTTGCTGCCCGCTTTTGTTCAAATTCCAGAGCGAAACAATTGCGAGACAGTTCATCCAATGTCAGGACATTATGAAGTCCAAAACTTATAGTAATAAGAATTATGCAGAACAGAACGCCACTTGAGAGGGAATGTCAAAATCGCTAATTGCGCAACACTGTCACCTCCAAGCGTGTGACCCAGGACGCACCCAACACAAGGTGCGATGATGTCCAAGGGTAATGAATTGGGTCCAGTTAAATATGTAGCTTCGTCCTGATGCATCACACCTGAGCATGTCAGTGTTCCTCTTGAAAACGCGAACGACACAACAGAGGACAACATACTCTCCGACTTGATTAATTAAACAGTAGATCTTGACAGTTCTAGCAACCTGCCTTGCGAAATGGCAGCCCCTGTCAAGGAGTCAACTTGCAAACAACTGCATGGAAATAAATGCACCCTTATTGGGCTAAACGGGGCGTCTAGATCTCAACCTGTCTACACGGCACTTAGATCAGACAAAGTAAGGTTCAGACCATCTACCAGTCAGACACACGCCGGCATTCCAAATTTAAACTTATTCAAAAGGAACCCAACAACCGGCCACCAGTGGAGCACTGGCTTCAAAAACCCTCCTCAATTCAATATCCTACGAGTCGCTCGTGCTTACCTCCTCCGCATTACAAGGGAAAAAATAAGCATGTAAACCCCTACCCACCCAGGGAGAAAAAAGGATGTATCTATTACCAACCCATTATCTTCGGCCTCTTCCCAACAATAGCAATCTCTCACGTGATGCGCCTTTTAAAGCAAGACAGCCAAAACCCCACTATTTCCACCAGAGTTGCTTATCCCATGTTTAACGCCCCTTTTGATACGAACAGCCCCCACAGTATTAATGTTCACCTAAATGCAACCCGTCATCCCTTCGCTGACGACGTGCATGTTGATATGACCAACCCATTTCAACCTTACCCTTTTTTATTGCGTTGCACACCGTTCAAACCTCCCCCGCCCAGTCCACCTCCCATATCCCCATTAACCCACCACACCTTACTAACACTTTTCCAAAATTTTCTGTCATGGGCTCAGACGCAGGCGACATTCCATTAATCACCGATGCGCTCACCATAACCGCATGTGATCAAGCGACGTCACCAAAGTCTCTGAATCACTAAGACCCTTCTGTTTTGTACATTTTTAAAGGTCGAAAAATTATGTCCAATAAGGAAAATGCACCAAGTTTATTGCTTTTGAATGCACGCTCACAAGTCAATAAGATACGTATTTTTAGATCTGTCATCTTCTGATATAGTCCCTGCATTATTCTGGTCGCTAAGGCTTGGTGTACCCCTGAGACTTCAAACACACAACTAAATGTCATAGGTTATCATATGTTCCGTAAAATTCGCGGTACAGGACGTGGCGGTGGATGTTTAATTTACTTAAGGGAGCAGTATTCAGCAACCACACTCGATGAGCCGTGTCTTGATAGAGTTGATGACTCATTTTGGCTATTAGTGTCAACTGAATCCTGTGAACTACTCTTAGGATGCGTCGACAGACCACCTAACGCCACTCATGACGACATGACCAACCTTATTAATGGACTGAATTGTGTATCAACATTGCTCACACAGTACAAAATAATTGGTGGGGATTTCAATGTGCCCGATATTTCTTAAACCTCTTTCACAGCCCCTGCAAGTCAAGCAGAGTTTCTCGCATGTGCCCAAGTAAATGTTTGGCGCCAACACGTTTTAACACCTACTAGACTAGACCACACTTTAGATCTCATTTCTACAACAATTATCTCTTCTGCTAAAGTATCCGTCTTAGAACGGTTTCCAGGAAGTGATCACAACGGGGTCAACTTCACGTTTGACCTAAAAGCTGTAAAAATGTTGAACATAATACGTTATCGCCAAATTAGTTTAATCGACTTGAAGATGTTCGCCACTCTGTTGAGGTCCTTGGTGTGGTACACATTCTTTCTGACCTCTGACCCTAGTATTAAAACCGAAGTATTTAATGAACGCTTCAGGTTTTTGAATGAATATCTTAGCCCCAGAAAGATCAAAACGCCGTAATGTGTGTGGTAAAGGCAGGATCCTCACTCCAAAAGAGCAGTGTAAGCTCAAAAGTCTGAAATCACGACACAGAAAAACACATGATTTCTCCCTTATTATTCAAATGCACAAAATGTTTGACACTATAGAAAATAGAACTAAAGTGCTCCACTTAAATGAGGAAAAACGTGCGCTGAACAGCAAAGAGAAGAGCTCTGAGTGGATGCAGTTATTAAACGCAGAAACTGTAAAAGAGACCCTATTATCTCAATAGTTACACTACAGAACAAAACCACCGTAGATGATCCTGTAACAATCTGTGAGGCCTTCAATTCATATTTCGCTGCTTCCTTCAACATTGAAGAAAAGATATTGCCTCCGCCTCTCCCTGTAAAAATAAACACGTTCCTAAGCCACGTTACTGTTGATGCAGTAAAACTACGCTCTCCGTTAGCTGCTATCAAACCTTCTTATCTTCTTGGTCCAGAAGGTATATATCTTGATGCTCTCAAATACGGAGGGGATGACATTCCTGTCCTTTTGCTTAATATTTATACACTTTCCCTATCATTAGGCTCCTTCCCGCTCCAATGGAAAAATTCTATAATTCAGCCCCGCTACAAAGGTGGCTCGCGACAAGACATCAACAATCATCGTCCCATTAACCATACTTCGAATTGCTCTATAGTGTTGGAAAGGATAATAAAATTTCGGATGATTGAATTCTTATAATCATACAATCTTATAAACTACTCCCAGCATGGGTTCCTCAGCAAACGTTCGTGCATGTCGTAACAGCTGGAATTCTTCAATCATGGTACAAAATCTGCTGATTCAGGGAATGCAATTATTATTATACTTTTGGAAATGCAAAAAGCTTTTGATCGTTTGCCTCATAAGCGCCTTCTGATCAAAATGACATCTTTCGGTATAAGTGAACCATTGCCCAGCTGGTTTGCTTCATGGTTGGCGGCATCCGAAACGGATTAGCCTGTCACAGCGACCGAAGCCAAGGGACGCCTGCGCTATAAACCATCACCGCAAGTGGCTTGCGCTGCACCACTTGCGGTTCCACTCACACACGACGTATCTGGTGTAAACCCGAAGGAATAAGGCCAGTAGGTGTGTGAGTGAGGCCTTTGTGTCCAGCTGGCCAACGCTGGTTAGCCAACTGAATGGCTAGCACGAAAAGGAAACCCTTATCTCTCGGAAAATAAACAGTGAGAGAGACTGCAATGACAAGACCTACACTAAGAAGAAAGATATGTAAATTGTAATACAAGAAGCATTTAAGTATACGAATGCATGCTATTGCATTCAAGAGGGGATGAAGTTGAAAAACAAAATTCAAAGTTGAACTACGAAAAGATCAGACAGACGATTCATCATGCAATACACCATCAAATCCCAAGAAAAGAGTAGGTAGAAGATCACAGACACCCAAGTTGCTGAAAAGAGGAGCAGATTAGTTGCCAAACGACCATGGTCTTGGTCGATGCAATCATTAACAAAAACAGAACGGATATGCTGGTATGACCTAACTGAGCCTAGCGTACTCGTTGTCTCTTCGCCAACGGTGCATCATCAGTACGCTGGTGACCTACTAACCCCAAACGGCCAGCGCATTCGCGGCAGCGCACATCGCAACGCCATATAGTTATGTCACCACGACCTATGGCACCGATGGTTCCCTTGCATACCGCGCGCTTTCGTTCTCGGCCGTGCAATAACTGCTCGTTGAACTCGCGGACGCCCGTCCGAATTGTATACCTCCAGGCAGTCCGGTTCAACGCTAAGTCTTCCCAACATCTAAAATCAATTTTACAACGTGAAACACTTACCTGCACAGTATCTTGTTTTGGCCATTTGGGATCGTTGGTTTATTGCTACGCGTTGCTCAACAACTTCCTGGAAGATGGTAGAGATGGCTCTCTTGTCCTAGAATTGCTGCGGTACCGACTGGAAAAGCATCAGTAATCAATGATGACAAGTGTGATCAGCTGCTTGATGAGGAATAGCCAGGGTCAGTCAGATATTTTGGCTAGGAGGGTGAGGAGAGGGAGCTGAGGGGGTGGAAATAAACAGGGACTTGGTAGTGCTCACAGAGGGGAGGTTTAGAGTTTTCAAACAGTGTCTTGGGGCGGCCCGGAAAGAAAATAAGGCGATGCATATGTTAAGAAAAATGTTCGCGTCAAAGAGATCGGAGGTGTTTTTGCCGCTTTATAAAGCTTATGTGAGGCCACATCTGGAATATGGTACGCAGGATTGGATCCCGCACATGAGTTGAAAGTTGCAAGTTGCAAGAAGTTCTTCAAGGCCGCTGGAGTGATTGAGGAATAAATCGTGTGAAGACAAATTAAGAAAGCTTCACCTGTATCCTCTTGTACGAGGAAGGGTTAGAGGACACCTGATAAAAACCTTCAATATTCTTTAGGGAATGAGCAGAGTTGAGGTGGAATCTCTCTACAGTCTTCAAACAAATTCATACCTCGGAAGCCACATTTTCCAGTTGGGGAAGAAGAGGGTTGGTACATCGATTAGGGCTAACTCTTTCGTATGTCGGGTCACCAAGAGTTGAAGCATGCTTCCCCAGAATACAGTATCCCATGATATTGTGACAGAATTCAAATGAAAGCCAGATGAGTGTTGGCCATCTTTCTTCCCGGACCTGTTGTGAGGGCTTAGTTTGGATGAGTTTCCCGAGTACTTTCTTTGTCGTAGATCCAAGTTGGCCCATGTTTCATCTCTGATTTCTATTTTTGTTATCGCTTTTTTAATCTTGTTCATTCCATCTACTTATTTATCGACAAAGTTGGTCTTAGTATCCAAAAGTATAGATTCTAGGAATCAAACTCACACTGGTCCAACACTCAACTTTTGTTTCACGTCGTCAAATTGGGAATAAACTTGTGTGTGTCGATGTTAGCTGTGAATTAGTGGTCTGGCGGCACCGATAGCTTGAACATTGCGCTGCACGAAGTTGAGTGGGCAACATCACAATCATACAGCCTAAAGTCCGCAGGACTGCACCACTTTCACCCAGCAATCCTAAAACCGCCGGCCAAATTGCTGGCGTCGTCTTTTGCTCAGCTTTTTAGTCCCACATTAGAAACAGCGGTAGCTGTGAGGGACTGGAAACAATCCACTCTAATATCCATCTTCATAGATGGTAACCGATCTGGGTTTGAAACTTGCTGACCAGTAAGCCTGACTGTTGTCGCCAACAAAATCTTTGAATGCATATTATGAGAGAAGATCTGCCATTTTTCTACAAGCAGTGATGATTCAGAGCGCCTCAACATGGTTTTTTAGGGGTAGATCTTGTCTTACTAATCTGCTGAAGATTTTAGGCACATTCACGGAGAAGCCCGATGGTGGGGAATTACTTCAGGTGTTCTAATTAGTTATCTAGAACGCCTTCGATCCTGTCATCCACGGGCTTTTGGTTTGGAAGCTACGAAAAGCTGGAATATCCCTTAGAATCTGTTGGCGGATCCAGACGTTCCTAGTTAGAAGGTCGTGCAGGGTGCGAGTAAGAGGAGTATTGTTGAACAAGGGTTCTCCGTTAGGTGGAGTACCTCAGAGATCAACTCCCGTCCCACTGCTCTTCCTGATACACACAAATGCCTTGACCGACAAGCTGATCAGCCCATGTTACCTGTATGCAGATGACACAAAGCCGGTGGGAAATGCGTCGGACTCGGACGCCCTCAATGAGGGCATTCTGATGATCTTCGGGTAGATAGTAGGGTGCGAATTACCACTGAATGTTCTCAAAAGTCATGTCCTCTCTAATGCTCCCCAGTGGACCCCAAGGTATTTGGGGGGTACACGTGGATGGACAGTCGAACTAGCAACTGAACAGCGAAACAGAGACTCAGAACTCCAGGTCAGTGGAACGTTTGCTGCATCTGCTCGGTGTGACGCAGCCGCAAAAAAGCATGGCGAGCGTTATACCGACTGAAATCCGCGAATGCCAACCCATGTTCAGCACTGTTCAGCCCACTCCATTCGGCTTGGTCACCCTATCTTACAAAGGACATAGCTGTCCTCGAAAATTTACAAAAGCTCTCCACGGGTGTGATATGTGGTATGAAGGGTTTGAGCTACCAAGACCGATTAAGCTCGTTGAACTTATTCTCGTTCGGAAGCCGGCAGGTAATACGTTACCTTATCGAAGTGCACAAGATTACCTACCACGCTGGCACAAGCCCCGGGTAGGTTTGTTCGTGAAGCGTCGGAACAAAAAATTGAGGTCACAGGTTCACGATCAGAAAAACAAGGCCATGGCTTGCTGTTCAAATTAACTTTCTAGCTAACCGCATGGTCAACTTATGGACCAAATTGCCTGCAAAGATTGTAAAGGCCTTCAGCGTAGAAGTGTTCAAAAATGAGCTAGACAAATGTTGGAGCAACCTTTTTCCTAGTCTGTACTAATCGAAAAATGATCTGCTTGCTTCAGACCAACCAGGATTTGTCACCCCTTTTCCTTTATCCTTACTCTTAAACCATTGCTTAACGCATACGCATCAACAGAAAAGGCATTCTGGTCAATCTCCGGATCACATCAGTCGAGCATGAGGACGTCAACAGGCGCGAGCCTTCATCGACTCTTGGATTTGAAAGTGAAATTGAACTCATCCTTTATCTGGTGGCCTTTCTAGTGGAATCAAGAAATAAATAGAAAATTTTGTCAAAAAGTCTACAGTAACTGTTCACAACAAGTTCCACTACACCACGTCTGCTACAAGTTGAAAGAACGCTCCTCTTGAATAACGGAGTGATTCCAGCGACTTCACTTTCTCCAGCGTGCTAAACTCGACTGTTGCCACAGTTAACTCCCACTAACAACGGGCACGTGCAGGCAGAAGCCAAGGCGCGCGAGGGCGAAGTGTGTACTCATTCAAACAATAGACAAGTGGTTTAAATGTACAGCGAACATAAAAGCTATGGAGAATAGTATGTAACAAGA
>JTDE01007705.1:9899-20815 GCA_014338405.1 Paragonimus skrjabini miyazakii | reverse complement strand
GGGACTGAATCATTTTATTCTCAAAACCAACAGAAAGTCATAAATGGTCCAATTTGTAAGTAACACAAACAAAAGACTCTACTATTTTCTCAATGTGAATCTGTACACGAATCCAGATGCACCGATCACTGAGAGGTTACTAATCCACTTGAGATTGTCTTAATGCGTAGTAGTTCGTCGTCATTTCATCCGTCCTTTCACGAGAACATGGAGTGCGAGTCTCTCAGTGATCCTGTTCAAAACGTTTCGGGTTCCAACGCCCAGTGTGAGACAGTCAGTACCAGAGGCAATCAAGTTCAATGCTATCGATGAATGTCGGTGTAGATGGAGAGTATACTATACAGGTATTGCTCAGCGCCAGATGAGAGCCGGGTCAAGCACCGTTTCTGGGAATGGAACAAAACATATCACGCAAACGCATGATAGCACAGCCATGCAGAGAATCAAGGAACCTGAGTCATCAGTTGCTCGTCATATTTTAATGGTGAACCACCAATGCAATCCTGAAGTAACATTTTGCGTTATACACTGTGACATCAGTCTGTAATCTTCTCTGTTCACGTTCTGGATGGCAAACGAATAGACTAACACTAACTATACTTGTTGAAGCAAGTTTGAATGTGATTTGTTCTGTTCTGCGGTCTGTGAGTAAATGTCTCGAACTGTCAAGAACTAAACAGAATTATCTGGAATCAAGAGACTGTTGTGAAAGTCAGATTTTGACACTGTGTTACAAGTTGTCTGTGAACTATACGATAGACACTATTACGGTAAGTTTCTTTGGATTAGGAATCTATACTTCCAAAGTTCTGAAATGCAATACACTAAAACCGCTATACTGCTATCAAGAAATGCCTCACCCTCAACTATAAGTTTAACAGTAAAAGACGAGGATGAAATGTTCTCTTCATTTGGAAGAGGAGTACATTGGAAGAAGTCAGTGTGAAATGTGGGATAGCAAACGATCCACACTTATCCCCTATGATCGATATGGAATCAATGTCAATCAAAAAGAGGACACCACCAGTTTCGTTTAGGTTGAATTGTAAACTTTGGACGTCAGTGGATAAAACACGAAATACATGTATATATATGTATATATAGGTATATGTGTAAATATATATATATGTACCACCTAGCATTTCCGGGTTTACAAGGTCGGCTGAACGATCAGTCTTTATCAATTGACGTGGTGTTGGGGTTCATGAAATGTTTGCTCGATATCGGCGGAGAAATTACGTCTTCACACAAACAACCTTTATCGAGAATAGTACACATGACGTCCGGCTGTCAAATCTAATAAAACGAATTTGTTGTATCTGCAAATGAACACTCTGCGGAACCTGTGGCTTGCAATCCTCAAGGAAAGTAGTGATTTCACAGTGTAATCAATGCCGAAGGCTTATAATTATCGTCTATTTACAAAAGTTCAAATCCTCTCCCTGGACGCATTCGTCGTTTAGACGTAGGCCCTATTTGATTGCAGTTACTCTACTTCTATTAATAACTGAGGCGCACGTTACTTCTATAGATTAAGGATTATATTTGTTGGTTATCTAGACAAAGTAAGTCAAAAATCCCCTAACCCATTTCGTTACAACACGGCACACTGGATTTGTGAGGCGAAAATGTCCATTATTCTTTTTTATAAGTGTACGTGATTGTCACTGAAATCTATGCAACAACATAACAGATGCCGCGCAAAGGCATGACATGTTTGCGGATCAATTCGGCCATGTTTTAGCGATCGGACACTATTTGCTAATATCAAACTGACCATTCTGGTAACAAGAGTCTCCTATGACCTATCTATTTGTTATGGTGTTATAGCTCTTAGGTAGTTATATAATCAGTGATATAAAATTTCTTAGCTTTTACGTTACCTCACTATATTCCAAGGTAAAAGTTAGATACAGAATGGATGCCTTTTCATTAAAAAAATATAACCACTAACACAAGTTCAACGTCTTTCAAAAGGTTAATTGGCTTCAAAATTTGATTGTAGTTAACTTACAATAGATTTAACAGAACACATTCGACGGTGAACACAGTGCTTCCTCTGTTAGGATCTGCAAAGTTTATTGTTCTCTCCGAAATCTGGAAAGGTAAGCTTTAAATGATTTTTTCGTTCTTAACAAAATCGTTGACGCGATGTGGATGGCATTCGAACTCACAGGGAATCATGTTGGTAACTAATTTCTACAGTGGCTTAACTCTAATTATGACAGCATGGTGTTTACGATGGATTCAAGAAGTGAGAAACGTTTTCTGGAGTTTATAGACTGTTTAGTCACAGTTAATATACAATGGGGAGTCCGGGCAATATACATTAAAATTCAGCCCAGTGCGGTTGGGAACTTACTTCCAATTCTTCTCCTGCATCGCATCTGAATAGAACGATAATCCAGTTTGCAACTAATACGGAGCTTCAAAAGAATAAATCTCTACCTTTCCGAGTGAGCCATCCCGATCGTATTTCCGTTGGGCATTAGTGTGGATTGATCGCTAGTTCACTCCAGTTATCAACTATGTGCAGTTGATTAGAAAAGATGTGATTGCTTATTCAAATACGATGAATTTGACGAACGGTGTTTTGGTGAAACTGATAGGCAAATGAAGCTGTTGTTGCGAAGCACGTAAAGTGAGCAATGTTCCTTCCTAAAATTGCATGCTCGCTTCAGAAACAGGAAAAAGACCCGACGATTTGAAATGCCCCATAAGTTTTGCAGAAGTGAAAGTTCTTTTGGAAGAACAGTCTGTTTTCGGTTATTCACCATCAGGCCAATTACATAACATGTTATACCATCGTGGTTATCAAGCCCGTCAAATCGACACCATTTGGTCATATAACTACGTCACTCGGTTGTGAATTGGAGGATAAGTCGGTGACAAAATTGACCCCGGAAGAGTTGAGTCGGTAACCCGGGGCCATGGTAACCGTAGGACTCGAACAAAGTTCTTCCGAACGCACAACTATGCATTGCACAACCGAATTTCAACCACTCCCGCGGTGACCAAAATAAGAAACTTGACTACTCTGGATTGATGACTGGGCAAGCGGTAAACGGGCTGGAAAGCCACTCCCGGTGAAACTTAATGTTCTGAGTCAACAAGGGGTGTCATAATTGCACTCGAAATCAACTTCACCGCGTCCTTAGCCAGCTATATGGGATGATGCTCACGTACCCTCTTAGAAAGGCTGGTTGTGCGACCGACGTAACTTGCTCCACAGGATCATCTGAAAGAGTAAACACAAAATGAGGTCAAACATTTAGACCGCGGTGTGCTGTGTTCACCTCAGCAAGTAGGCTATTCAAATCCACAGACTCGTTAACTACACAGGTTATATCGTCCAACTAACTCCCGTAGAAAGTGCTATTGTTAACAATTTCATGAAGCATAGTCCTATCTGGCATTGTCATGAATATATCTGCCAACAGTCGACCTTACGGTGACCCCATCGCAATGCCATTCTTCGGATGGTACTTCTTCCTATCAATCCGAAATTGTACATTCTGCGTGCACATTAATATCAGCTGTGTGGTCGTATCTTCGGGTAGGCTTACGTTTGACCCTTCAGAACGAATATACCCACAGAGGTAGCCAACATTTTCTACAAGTATTACATACGAGAACAGAGAGCATACATCGAGGGAAACACCTTCATGTTTTCCACATTCAGCGACCGAGAAGAATCAACGAACTGAAACTTATGCTTCAGCGTATGCACAGCGATGTTCTTCCGAACGCGTTCTAGCAACTCTGTTAGCCACTGTGCTATCGAGTGATATGGAGAATTACACATATCAAAAATCGGACATACTGGTCATCCTTCTTTGTGAACATTCGCTAAACCATACAGTACCATGGTTCCAGTTGATCGAATTCGTTCAAATATCGCGAAGTCTATCAAGCCCTGTTGTTTTAGATTTCTTACAGTTCAAGAAATGCTTCTCTCGATCCCATTAGTTCTACCGTTGACATATAGCAGGTTACTGAATTCAGACGAATCAGTCACGGTATCAGTCTTTTTCTTCAGATAAGTCGATCTGTCCATCAAAACAATTTCTGCACGCCTGTCGGGCTCTGACAATAAAATATCATTATCTCTTCTCAAATCGTTTAGGTCTTGGATATTCGTTTCGTCATAATGCTGCTTAAGTGCGGTCTAGCATTTAGGTACTAATAGAACGTACCAACAAAGGTCGTTTTAAAGAGTTCTACATTGAGCTCTGATGACGGAACCAGTGGTTTAACCTGATTGTGTAAATTTTGCAACTGCACCTGTAATTCAAGCTGCTTCATCCTAGGTCTAGAAGAGCAAAACTTTGAACCGCGTGCTACAACTTTTAACAACGGTTTCTACAGGTCTATCATAGTGAAAGTGTGGCACACCTTTCCCGATTGCTCGAGTACTCTGATACCATACTTGCAGAATTCAGGCTGTTTTGCAATTTGTTCGACTTTCAGACCCGCTTGCTTCTTGACAATGTGTGGAACATATACGCCGAATTGAACACGCTCCGTAGTCGTGAGTGTTTATACCATCATGACTGGGTATAAATTTGTTGTACGTTCATTGAACCCGCAGAGGTCGTTTGCAGTTGATTCAGTGCATGTCGCTCCAGCGTGCTTCCTGTAATTTGAATGCCATTTGGCCGTAAAACCCTTCAGAGGTATGTTGGATATTGTCTCGCAATGACAGATTTAGTAAGCAACCGAAAATGGACTTCCGTCAATTCGAGTTTCGTGCTGTATTTCAAGTAGTCGATTATCTGTCTAAGCACGATGGGATCGTTGGATTGTTTCAACGATTCGAAAAGACGCATGATTTCTGGAAAAGTAAGAGTTGTTTTGGCGAACAGTCTGTTTTCGGTTATAAATCATCGGGTCAATTACATAACAGTTTATATCATCATGGTTGTCAAGTGAACAAAATCAACAACAATTGGTCATATAAATACGTCAGGTGGTTATGATGGTTGTGCGCGCACAAAACCTTTGTTCGAGTCCTACGGTTACCATGGCCTCGCGATACCGACTCAACACACCCGGAGGTCAATTTTGTCACCGACTTATCCTCCAATTCACAACCGAGTGACGTAGTTATATGACCAAGTGCTGTTGATTTGGCTGACTTGACAACCATGATGGTATAACATGTTATGTAATTGACCTGATGATGAATATCCAGAAACGGACTGTTTGACAAAACACCGTTCAACCGACTATTACTTCACAATCATCGCCAGAGAGTCACTGGATTCGTTAAGAACAAACCTCAGCTAATTAATAATAGTTCGTTTTCTCGCTAGAACCGATTGTGTACAGACTGTAAACCATCGGGACCTCCTTTTCAAAATTCCATCCACGAACCCTATAATCAATAAAACAAAGGAGAAGAACATTTCCCCTATACATTTCATTTCCTACGGCCGAGCTACCGGCTTCAATTTGAAAGTTGGTCCCAATCACTGCAAAGCCGCATTGTAAGTCCACCAGTTGTTAAATCGAACTTACTCATGGAATTTTTCTGTTTTGCCGACTCTCATGTTTTCAGAGCCAGACTCGTGTGTTACTTACATGAATCCATCCTGTCTTAGACCTACCCAGTTGGAGTTTAACCGTTCGTATGTCCACCCCAATAATTTGAGTGTTTTCTCGTTGCATGACCGTTCGTGAATACGGCGTCAGTTAGAAGTTATCTTAAAATAAAATCCCTCCGTTTCAAATCCATTCATAAAATTGTTGGGAGACTATGAGATAGCTCTCAGGCGATTCTGTTATTCGGCTATGTTTGTTGGCTTGATTAATAATAGCTTCTGCTTTGGTGTACTGTCGACATTGAAAGCGGGTAAACTTAGACGGTAAATCATCCATAGGAAGTGTCCCACCGCTGGAGTCTTTCCGCTTAACTATCACCGTGTGTATGAAATACGCTTTGTCAGTTTCAGTTTGTTCGGATGTGAAATGGTACGTGGCAGCAGACATCGGCCCTCCCAATTGTTCTGTTGTGACTGTATTCATCACCTAGACACGTCCGAACTCTGTCTGTGACAAGTTTGTCATAGTTAGTTGAACAGCTCTATCCGACCGGTTCAATGTAAACATACACTGAAGCCAAATTGAGTAGAACCATGTGCATCAGTAGGGCACCGTATGAGTCCGGAATTGTTGCACCTTACAAAAGTACGGACAGTCAAACCAAACACTCGCTGTCCGTGATCTGGTTTCCCTAATAACTGTTATGCAGGCGGTTGCAGATGTACGCGAGTTCGACAATTGTTACTGAGAGTAACCAAATCCTCGACCGCTCATCAGTAGTCTAAAATATTGCCCGGCAGGTTCAATGAGACCGCATTGGCCAACACGGTTGCTTCATGAAAGCGTAGCCAAAGTTCAAATCTCGGCCGTGACTAGCTGAACTGAGATGGAAACTCGGGTTTAGTGCTTTTATTCAAAGGGGCCAACTGGAATGTTTGTGGGAATTCGACAGTTACGATCAAGTGTGAGTGATATTCAACCTAAGATCAATCAGAACCCTGACTACTTATCAGCATTTGTTACCCCTACACCAGCCCATTCCGATCATGTGTTACGAAGCTGGTCATTCTAACCTCTTTGGCCCAGTGACAACACTTCAGAGGACGTGCATTCATCCAATGTGAGTTGGGTAATTCGTTGTTGTCTCGGCTACCTCGGAAAACGTCGTTCGCGTAGTTGTTGTCTTATACCGGTCATTCATTCAACCAGCATTAGTCACTTGTTTTACATGTCATCTTCATTCATTCATCTGATACAACACATTTTCATCAAGCCAAACGGCAAAGACCAAACCATTTGACGGTTATTTCAGGAAGATAAATGAACATTTTCATAATACACGATGACATTGATTCAGCTTACAAAGGAGGTACTAACTGCTTAACTGAGAATAATTAGTCGGTTTCATCAATCATTTATTCTCTTCACGTACGAGGTAGAACGAAACCTAGGGGATATGTCAACTCGTGCATCAACCGGTTAGTTTGGCTTCCATCGAAATTTCTGTATCCGGACAATCGACAATGAGAAACAAGTGCACGTGAGTGAAAGCGAAACGAACAGAGAACGAGAACCACACTATTGTCCTCTGTCGTTCGTCCCATCTGACCTCACTATGGCCATCGGCGTTAGTACTAACTTATATCCTCTTGTTTTATAATTCTATTTTCGTGGGTTTTCCTACCATTTCAGTCTTCCTCACGGATAATCTGTCAGTGCGCTTTTATATATTTTACTTCGTTCAGCAAATTGAAGACAATGTCTTTAATTAGAAATTCAGTCACTATCGCCCATTTTAAGAAACTTTCAATGATACTTGTTACATACCCTGATAGAACGAACAAATTAAGAGATAGTACTCCCTATCTTTGATTGTTTCGATTAGTCTATGTTGTAAGTAGTTATTTACTAAACTGAAATTACCATCCCAGATATGCTACCGGTGGTTTATCGAATATATAGTTAGCAATTCGCAAAAAGCTGAATCACGTTTGTTTACAGTCTGATAAACAGCACAAGATGTAAAACGTTGAGAATACGAACACTGGTAGATGTTAGCTTTTCGTAGTGGCCCGTCAGTACCAAAAACCAGTAACAAGGGAAACTTCAAACTTAACGTCTACAGTACATGGGGAGTATGAGCAAAGAAAGCAACAATAACAAAAACGTCCAATTGTGTGATCTGAATGACACTCACTGCGACTTAGGACCATGGTAACCTCAGGTTCACAAATAATTGTTCTTGTACACACAACACAGGTTTGAACCGGTTTATCGCGACGGCTTCAACAAATTTTAGAAACCGTGGGTTATGGTGGCGTACTATGATGGTGAAGGCTGAGGTCAGGTCCACGTTGTGACCAGTTGACAGGATGTATCGTCTGATTGACGAAGTTGGGGGCTTACGATTCTCTATGACTACAGTGTCCGGTTTTGAGACCTGTTTGTGAACCCACTTAGGTACATGTTCGTTCATTCTTGAGATCAATGACCTATCGGTTCTGTCTATGTAACTTTCTCTGCAGTCACATGAGAATTAGTGAACAGTGTGATTTGACGCCAATAGGTTGATCTCCTCTGATTGTAGGCACAGGTAACTTGCGAGTCTGATTAATGACCCTCAATTCGGCTGCGTTGTAAGTACGTTTCAGTGAAGATAAAATTCGTCGGGTTGTTCGCATCGTCGTGATATCCCCTTTGAATGGTAGCTCAATATATACTAATTTCTTCGGGACCTCATCATTTTTACCACTTTTGAGCCTCCATTCACCGTGACGCTGATCAAAGCTTCTGGGGTACCCATTACCCTCCAGAGTCGTTCTAAGCATTTCTAGCTCTTGCTCAACACAATCGGGTGTGCAAATGTGGCGTGCTCTGGTGAACAGTGTTCTCACTACACCCCACTTATATTTCACCGGGTTGAAACTGGTTAAATGCATATACTGGCCGGACCATGTTGGTTTCCTGTAAATCCCACGCTTTATTGATCCGTCGGCCCTTCGTGTGATGAATATGTCCAAGTAAGGCAGACTGTCATCAGCCTCTGGTTCACATGTCACCTTGAGGTTAGGATGAACGCCGTTAAGCCGCAGAACAAATTGTTCATATAGCTCGCGACTTTTGGCAATGACCAGGGTATCATCTACATAGCGTCTGTAGTAGGATAGTTGTGAGATGATATCACTTAATTGCCCTTCTATCATGATCATGAAAAAATTAGCGAGAAGAGGGTCTAACGGACTCCCGATCGCTACTCCGTCGATTTGTCTGTACGGTGTGTTTAGAAAATTGAAACTAACACTCTCCGTACACAATAAAAGTAACGTTTTCAGATAATTAGTTGGGATGGGAATAGGGATATTTTCGGCAACAATCCGTTCACACACAAAGTCAACAGTTTCTCTCAGGGGGACATTGGTAAGGAGAGACTGAACATCTATGGAACACATATGTTCATTCTTGATATTGATTTGATCCAACTCATCCGCAAGTTCCAGCGAGTCTTTGATACTATAACTGTCAAACGTTTGAGTGGCTGGCTTCAAAATCTCGACCAACCATCTAGCCAGTTTGGGCTGAGGTGAATTAGACGTGGCTAATATAGGTCGGAGTGGCATACCCTGCTTGTGGGTCTTGGGAAGACCGTACAGTTGAGGCAACGAGCAGCCACCGGGTTTTAGGTACTTGTATGTCTTTTCGTCTATCCAGCCATGTTTAAGGATTACTTCTAACTAGTGGCCGATTCTCTCTTCTATCAGTCAAATGTTTTCTTCTTTGTCTAGAAGTTGACATTTTTGTCTATCACTCAGGATTGACATCACTTTTTCCGCGTAGCTCGTCTTATCCATAACTACTGCTCCGGTGCTTTTTTCTGGCTTGAGGATTACAACATTTTTTTATTTGAGTTCCTGCAAAGCCCGAATGTGCCGAGCTGTTATCGAACATTTGTCGTTCACACGAGTATGCAAACACTCATAAGCAACATCAGTGAGCTTATTTTTGAACCAGTTAAAATTATCAGCGTTAATTCCGAGAGCTGATCAATCAGGTTCTCAAACTGTGCTTCTACAAATATACTGTTAGGTCTGCGTATAGGTATCTAATAATCCGAGCCTAACGAAAGTGCTTCAAACTGTAGAGCACTGAGTGGTACAGATGAAATGTTCTGAACGTACTTACCGGGATCCACAGCAATAGGCTCAGATTCTGGTTTGGTTACCATACGTTCGAAATGAGAAGCAGCAATAGTCATCGTTCAATCCGTCACAATCTTACAAAAATTGGCAAAAATTATCCGACAGCACAATGATAACCTTTTAACAACACATTGTAGGCGATGATGAGTTTCGAGTAATTGTGTCAGACGTGTTTGCGCTCCCTTTAAATGCGAGATGGTAATACGTCGGAGATTAGTATTACTTGGATGGAGCTTGTTCATTCGCAATAGCTTGAGAAACTTGTGTGGGTACCGATTATCACCCATACACATGCGAAATAATTCCACAGTCACTCGTTCACGAGCAAGCTTGCATTTCAAGTTAACCAAACGAAGTAACAGCTTGATATCTGCGATATGAATTCGTCTTTATAATGATGGTGAAGGCTGAGGTCAAGTCCACGTTGTGGCCAGGTCTCAAAGCCGGACACTGTAGTCATAGAGAATCGTAAGCCCCCAACTTCGTCAATCAAACGACACATCTTGTCAACTGGTCACAACGTGGACCTGACCTCAGCCTTCACCATCATAGTACGCCACCACAACCCACGGTTTCTGAAATTTGTTGAAGCCGTCGCGATAAACCGGTTCAAACCTGTGTTGTGTGTACAAGAACAATTATTTGTGAACCTGAGGTTACCATGGTCCTAAGTCGCAGTGAGTGTCATTCAGATCACACAATTGGACGTTTTGTTATTGTTGGTTTTTGGTACTGACGAGCCAATACGAAATGCTAGCATCTACCAGTGTTCGTATTCTCACAGTTTTGTTCAAATTACTGAAGGGATATAACAGTTTAAAGTACAAGAAATGTTGGAGGGATGTATTGTGCTTCCAAAGTACAACAAGCGTTTTGGTATAACATTCATAACTGTTGAGTAGTAGTCGGGGATTTGGCTAATTTCAAGCTGAACATCACCCATAATCGATCGCAGCCGTCGCATTCTCATAGGCTTTCCTGTCGGCCACTTTCAAAAACAAGCAGTAGACTCAAATTTCGCTCTCATTAGAGCAATGATTATGTCTCCATTTCGAGATGATCGGGCAACCTGATAATTACTCACAAGTGAAAGTGGTTGAGAGTTCACATATGATAATTCGGTCGTGCCTAACGTGAGGTCAATGGCGCAGTGGTAAACACGGTTGCCTCATGAAC
>JTDE01007704.1:16680-30743 GCA_014338405.1 Paragonimus skrjabini miyazakii | reverse complement strand
GCCTTATAAATAGCTCAGTCCCCATGTTTTAACAATGTTTCATTCTAGGGAAGTATAATAACGTTTTCCTGCTTTATCACATTCAAACTTTAGTAAAACCATATGCTTCCACATGTATGAGATATTTTTCCATTATATTCCACCATCCATTTTCTGAAATAACATGGTTTGAAACTTTTGGTTGTTTTTCATCAATCCCCATGCCACTGAACTACCGCATATTCTTAGCTTACTTCTTCAGAGGATTAAAACAAAATGATGCCGTAGCTACAGAATTCTAGATTTTAATAAACCGCAAAATTCCACAAAATTACAACATTGGTGGCAAAAGAAAATTTTTTAACTGACGGATTACAGAGATATTTACGTTCTGTCGATTACAAGCAGCCCCACCAAACGGCCCCGCAGAAAATTCTTTCTTCCAATAATTCGGAAAGATGGTAGCTTGTTGTGGCCGCCTAATGTAGTTCAAGAAGTATTTCTTCGGCCCGTCCCACTCAGTATTTCCATCATTGTCCCCACAAAACCATGCACCTTGGCCTCCTTCAAACCCCACACCCAGCAGACGGAAAAGTCAAATTTTCCGTGGGTGAAAGTTTCAAAACACTCTCTTAAAAAGCGGACTTCAGCAGGGGCGCAGTAATCGCAAGTTGCAACACCAAGAAAACTGGTCAAGCGTCCTGTATGGTCACTTACGTACGCATAAGCGGCGAAGTCGGGCCCGCAGTCTCAGAAAAGGGCTACCAGAACAACTCGGCGGTACACATAGGGTCGAAACCCACCGCGCTCCCCAATTCTAGGTCTTCTTTCCAAAGCTCTCCTTAAACTCTCTTTTCCCTTTTTTTCGCGAAGTCAAATGATGAAGTCGCTCTTAAGTGCGTGTATACGACGTGTTTGTGTTTCTTTAATAAATTACCGGAATTCAGAGAGACAATTCGTGTCACAAAACCCACATATTTGCTTTCACGGAGATCTGGCTTACAGGTGACATCAGTGACAGTGAACTGAGTGTTCCCGGGTATTCATTCTACCGAGCCCGGTGGAAAATGGGGATCTCTGCGATTTTTCTTCACCAGTATCTCCCAACATTCGCGGTTACCAGTGGATTTTATTTATCTTATAAGTGTGACGCTTTTTGGTTTTGACTAACATTGAGTGGCTGAGACATATTCCTAGTGGCGGTCATTTATCGTTACCCATTATCCGACGTCTCCGACAACGACACTCTTCCCGTAAACCCAGGCAACTCCTTTGGGCTACAACGCTATTGATCTGCTCATCATGGGTGACGTTACTACCTTCAAGATAAGCTGGGCATCGGTTTCTCACCAGGATGATAAAAGCGGATTTTCGACTTCCTTATCGACCTCAGTGCGACGGAGAGCGTGGACACAGCTTGTCAGTGCCCCGACGCGACATCGTTCTGGTCAGATTATCTCTCTGCTCGACTTAGCCATCACTAATGGCAGCCACCTGATGGACAAGGTGATCATCAAACCACCACTTGGATACAGTGACAACTTGCTGCTTATCTGGGACCTTATCTGTTACTGGTTAAAACAACCGGTGGAAACAGTCCACAGTTCAAGATTTCAATCGGGATGATTTTAACTGCCTGGGAAACTACCTAAGTTCACTTCATCCGGATTATGACTCCGTGGACTAGAAATACCGCGCGTCTCATAGTGCGGTTCAGTTAGTGAACGAATTATTTGTACTGCATAAACTGTGCACTTTCTGCTATTGGCCACTTCTTCCGCGCAGAATACGTCGTCTCCCCGATAACCGTTCCCATTTTTTCCCAAATTTTACGCTTACGGGAAACTTGAAGGACCTGAGTGCGTTCCGCATTGTTCGAAGTAGGTGCAGGCGGGAAATCCATTACCACACCAAATTGGTGCAAGAAAAGGTCCTCCTCAGAGCCCACGGGAACTAAACTTTTATTGAAGCATATGCGAAGACTAAGAAAGAATAAACCTTTGGCTTTTTTTTGCGGCTGCTCGATGGGGAGACTTCAGCTGACTGTTTTTGATCGAGGTATTCAGGGAGCACTACTCGGCAGTATACAAACGTCACACTGCTCAGCTGGCACTTTGTCCAATCGCTGCAAAATTTCCGGCGACCACCGGTTATCGATGAGTTTTCTGCACCAGATGTTGAAGATTTTTACTCAAGGTTAAGTCACACAGTGCAATGGGTCCCGGCAAAATCCATCCAAGAACTCTCAAAGAAGCAGTTGTTAGTCTGGCAGAACCCCTTTATAGGCATTCTCCTTGGTGCACTCTCCTCAATGCATGAAAAGGGGCAACGGTCATCTATTTAAAGCGGATGTTCGGCAGTCTTCGGCTGACAATCGACCAGTCAGCCTTACTGCCATTCCGAACAACATAATGGAGTGCTCACTTAGGTGTGCCGTCCTCAACTGCTTTTTATCGAACCGTCTTTTTTCTTCTACTCAGCATAGCTTCCTTCCTAATCGGTCATGCGTAACTAATGTGCTTGTTCTCATGGACAGTCTGACGGGGACCAGAGACAATGGCCTAATCTCAGATGCCATTCTGTTCGACTTTGCCAAGGCTTTCGACCGTGTACCACACGGCCCCCTGAAACACAAACTGGAAGCCTATGGTATTCATGGGGAGGTTCTTCGTTGGATTGTTTCTTTCCTTTGTAACAGAACCTTTAGAGTTAAAACCGGATCAGATCTTTCATCTCCCTTTTTCATTTCTGCGGGAGTTCCTTAAGGGTCAGTGCTAGGTCCTCCGTTCTTTCCGATCTGCTTTAGCGACCCTCCGAATAGTATTTCTAACAACATCCTCCTATATGCCAGTGATCCAAAAGTCTGGAATGCCACTGATCCCAGTACATTACAGCTTAATCTTGATGCCATTACGCGTTGGTCGGACGACTGGAGCCTTCCACTAAATGACAATAAGTGCGCATATACGTCACTCGGTGGAGACTCTGGCAACGCCTTCGGGATTCATAGAGAATTCGGCACAATGAATATCATCAAAATCGATCTGAAGAAAGATCTAAACATCTGGTTGTCGTCTAGCTTATCTTTTGTGCATTACCGCGAGATGACGACGAAAAAAGAACTTGCCTCTGGTAGGATAATTAGGCGCACTTTCTCCGCATAAACAAGAGAGTGTTTTAAACGCTTTACAAGGGTTATTTGAGACCGTTCTTCGAGTATGCAAATCCGGTCGTGTAGACCGGTCTCGAGAAAGACGTGAACTGCCAGAGGTGACCAGCGTGCAGCTACCAAACTAGTCACAGGCCTAAGAAGTGTCGCGTGCGAGACTTGATTTGAAGTTCTCGATTTGTATCCGCTTGAATTTTGACGACTACGCTGTGGTTTAATTCTCACACACTTCTTTAGAGTAGGTCTCGCTGGACAAGTCTACATCATGGCGAAAGATGACGGCCAGCTAGGACATAACAGGGATCTTTTCAGGTTTCATCCTCGGGTCTTGCTTAGGTAGCAGTTCTTTACTTACAGGGTTATAAACTTATGGAATAGCTATCCACCTGAGTCCGTTAGCAGCGCTTCTAGTGATCGCTCTGAATCATTGCGTGACTATTATTTACCTAAAACCCCATTATACAATCAACCTTACTCTGTTCTTGGTATTGGCTGTAATCCCCGGGAGGGGTGCTACACCCGAACTTGGCCGATCGATCGATATGACCTGATGCAGCCTGGCTACTTCGTTGGGAGATGCGCCTCCTAACAGTGACGGATAGTAGTCGTGAGCTGAGCAATATAATCCATATGTCGGGTCTCCTGGGGAAACATCCTCCGGAAGGCGAGCGTAGTGATCACGTTGGTGGCTTACGATTTGTGAAGACGATGTGACTTTTCTATTCAAGGGCATATCGAATCTAGCGGACACCGAGGTCCATCATTTTATCCGAAGGAAAAACACCCGAATTCGGTTTGCTGTAGAAGTAAAACTGTAGCGGGCACCACTTATCACCGACTTGTGACTGCAGGACTGCCCCGACAGTCACGTCTAATGCATCCACGGTTAGCGCTAAAGAAGCGAACTGATGATAATGTGAGGGGGTACCGAATCAATAATAGCTTGTCTTGAATCGATATAGACATTTCGTGCGGCAGCAATAAATGAGCATGAGTGCACCTTACCCCTGAACGAAACGGTGAGATTGTGCATTGGACTCACGCAGGTGGGAGCGAGACGGCGATGAGTGAACCAACAAATCGATAAAGTTTATTAAACGATCTTTGTCCCCGGTAGTCTACTATTGCTTGCACCTTGTCGGAGAGAGGTTTGATTTTGCTCGTAGACATACTCTGTCGTACGTAGGTTACGCTGGGTCTTCCAGCCGATTAATTAACTGACTGGACTGTAATTTCTTGGCGCAATGAACATATGAACTAGAGACGTAAGTGCGTCCAACTTTTCCTCTGTGATTGGCTGGCCGCCAATAACGTCTGGCCTGCAGCAGACATCGTGTATAACACTTTGAAACGGTTGAGCAAAGCTGATAGGAATAAAGGGCCTGTGTAAAAATATGAAAAGTACGAAAATTGTTCAAGATATCCCCTGGCTATAAGAATCTGGTGATAAGCAAGTACTTGGCCGATTTTGTTGGGTGTTTGCCTTCCGGCCAGATGTGCCTTTGGGTCCTGAATGTGGAGAATCGATTACCTATCTAAAGTACCTGTTATTTGATGTCCGGTGGACATCACGCAAGCGCCAATGGTTACCTGTTTTTGAACGCCAAATGCTACTGCGACGCCCGTGGACCGTTGAAGGGCCGATAATGTCGAGCAGAAGAATATACTGGAACATGGTCTGATAAATTTCCAGCTTATTGAGAGCTAAGCTGGGCCGGCGTCTTTTAACCAGCGGCCCTCGTGTGACGATTCTGGTTTGACATCGGGTAGAAGCTCCCCATGAGGCTCACAATCTACGGAGTTGGGTGGCATCAGATAAATCCCAGCCATGTTTAATGGTTAGCCCCGAGCGTTGAGTTTCGTCGAATAATAACTTAGATACGCTCAGCGTATATCAATTAGTAGATCAAACTGTCTCATGAAATCGGTGCCAATGATAGGGAAAGTAATATAAGCTACAATGGAAACTCTACAGAAATAATGGCAATGAACAAGGTTCAGACATAATATTTGAAAGCGGAAAGTTTCAGTTGACGCACAGTTTGCGGTTCGAAGTGTAGTTCCGGAATGTAGTTGCGGGCCTGCTGTCCAGTGTGAGATGATGCCGATCTCTCCTCCTGCATACACTAGAAGGTTCATTCCAGAGATCAAAATTTTCGAAAGGTAAAAGCGAAGGATTTGTGAGTGGCCTCGGGCCGTTGTCGCGGAAATGCGCCGGTCTGTCATTTTAATCTTTTTTTCACATGAACGATTAAATGGTGATCAACATTGTCTTGCGTTTGCGCCGTAATTCCCGTGATGACAACAAGAGCCGTTGATTTCTGTACTGAACGGTGATCGTGCAATCGACAGAGGAATTTTGCTTGACAACGTGGTGTGGTGAAAATCTACTCGATTCACCGCTTATCCAAACCCCGACAAAATAAGAGTTCTAACAAGAGACCAATCCAAACGTCGCGATGAAGATACTACATCAGGATTAAACAAACAGTCTCAGTGTTACGCCTTCGTTATTCGCTTATTTCCTCGTTCCGTGTTGCACCAATTAACGTTCAGTTTGTGACTTAGTATGTTTCAATATGATCAGCCAACGAGTGACTATGATTTCTTTAATACTGTTGTAAATCCATAAATTCGGCTTTTTGTCTCACGAATATGAGCTGCTTACTGCAAACAATACGAGGTCTTCTGCTTATTACTCGCGTGGGAGGTTTCAATCCTAGTACGATTTCAAGGGCTATTCGAAGTCCCTAATTCCGAGTATTACAAATGGGTCGCTGTTTGACCTAAAGAAATTTCACTGTTTCATATAGTGACTGAACCATTTTGATGTTTGCTTCCGAAGCGCCGTTTGCAGCGTTCAGCAAGTTTCTTGCCAGAAATATTATCCCGGTATGCTTCGTGGCGAGCAAGCTATTCTCAGTGCTGTTGTGAGTGACCACTAATGATAAACGCAGCGTATTTCGGACACACTCGTGAATTGCATCGGTTGAGGCAACTAGGTCCCCCAACGTATAAGCAGGTGATATGCATATCAGTCCATGTGTACTCGGGAATTCGTTGCATCCACAACTTCTGCAGAAGAGACTCTAGCAACAGGGACTTACTCACTGTCTGCCACCTGTCTCAGTGGCTAGGTGATGTCTTCTTGTCGCCATACTTTAACCTGCAGAATATCTGTTCCAGACGAATTTTCTTGAATGGCTGTGTTTCTTCAAGAACTGCTTGCGTAGCTTTCTCATAACGACTGGTTGATTAGCCTGGCAAAGTATCACTAACAAGGGTTGAAGTGCACCGAGGAAGGCATGGCATAAACGTGGAAAACTTTTAGTCATTTGTTATACGTTGGTTGCTAAACTTTTGCTCCAACACAGCGAGGCACAAATCCGGACCAAGATCTCTGAAATCTGGGACAGCTAACGTAATCGGCGTTGTGAAGTGCAAGAATTTCGACTTACATTCTTTGATATCCGTACAGACCGAGCAAAATTAAATGGGGATATCATGTAGAATGTATAATTAAGCACTACGCGCGCCTGAAACCTATTAAATGAAAAAATGTTCCACCGAACTCGAGCATCCACGATTCGGTCGAACCCATCAATTTATAGAATTAAACAAACCGAGACGACGGATGGAAATTAACGCAGCCAGTAAACAAAAGGTGTATTGTTCATGCGCGAGGTTGACGGGTGGGCGGACGGGCAAGCAACAACAAGAGACACTTATACAGCGGAATGGCAAGCGGGCATGCTGTGTGAGTCGCACTTTTGCGTGTGTCGGGTAATTGTTTCCATCCTTACTCGGTCAAGCACGTTGAGGCACACAGGAACGTTCGTTAAAAGGGGCGCACAAATGTAAATCGGAAATCTAACATAGTAAGTAATAAACAGGTAATGTCGTTAGATTATTGACTCTTGTATTTTGAGCTCTTGTGAGCGGATGCTTTGGATGCCACTTTCATTAGTTATGAGCACAACGTTATTATCTTGAGGAATGTAGCCAACAAAACTGAAGATGGTATGGGTTTATTGTACGGCAACCATCAAAGTCCCCGTAGATCCGTTTGCATGTTATGCAGTAGGCTGATTAAGAGCCAGCGCCGGACACAGAACATGCTAGGTATTGGTGAGCCCCAGCCTGACTTATTCACTTTCAGACATCATCGTACGCTCTTTGAAATGAGAATCGGAAGCGGCTCCTAAAAGTGCATGATTCTTTAAGACGAGTTGACCACGAAACGTCAGTACTGTCTCAATTTGAGTCCAGGTTTTGACAATTTGGCTATAAACTGCACAATGGTGGCATAGAATGAACATTGGGAGGCAACAGCGGTGACGCTGTGGGAATCATGTAGTACCGTCCCATCTCTGGAGGATGAGTAGAGCTTAATAAAACTGAATATCACGCGTCTCTGGTTTTCAAGCAAAACGGGGGTAGGCTAGGATTGTGAAAGTGTGCTGGCCTGAAGGCTAAAAAAAGGAAAAAGTGGCGATTGTGTAGCTCGCAGGTATGGTGCTTCAAGGCCGAAACGAGTTGGAAACGGCCATTTGGGCGCGGAAAGAGATTTTTCAAATTTTTCATGAAATATCAAAATGCACGTTACGGGACAAATATATAGATTGCATTGAGTATATTTGTGGTGATGCAATGAGAAAAATCAGCTGTACCTAAAAATTGCCTATATTCGCACTTTTGTTGAAAAAATTGTCGCCAGTTTTTTCGATAAAAACATATTGTTGGCTTTCCTAATTCATTTGACGTTCTGAAAATGATTCCATCGAAATTGTTGTGGAGGCATACATCTTCTCATGTTACAGAGAAACGCTCAATTTTGCGTGACTTTGTAGACATAATAGAACTTATAATTTTCGACCACGTTGTGCTCACATTGCATTGTACACGATATATCACAGCGATTCGTAATGAACGTTGTCGCCACGGTTGTTGCTTAGTTACACATCGGAATTATATATTCCGCCTGTTTCCCTGATAGTATTTCTGGTGGAAAACGGTCTACGTTATCACGTGGTTGTTTCTATCTATGGTACGGTATGAACATGCGTAACACGTCCCGCCCTATCATTAAAAACGTGCGTATTGCTTTGTTTATTGCTAACTGATCACGCTTTAATGTAGCTGGCCATGTGTACGCGAGCCAATGCTCATTTATTCGACGGATACTGACCAACTTTGATGCTGGTTATTTACCCGACGGAAACATCGATTCCCACTTCTACCATTTTAGCTACAATCCTTCTATATTCGGAAAATGGACGCTTATGATTCCAATGACTTCTGGTCAAAGTTGTAGTGGACATGTGGGCATGCGCTAGACCCTCGTCCACTAACAATTTAATACGCCTTTCCTGAAGAGAACTAGAGAACGCGGTGAGGTTTGGAAACAAACCGTATATTTCCAGCACTGTTTGGAAATATGATAAGTAGTTAGCTATAGCCTAGTCTGGGAACAACGGCAGCAACTGTGAGGAAGAAAAAAAGAGTCGCGAGATGAGGCACAGTCCACTCGACGGCACTCAAGTGCGCGCCAGGCGAAAAGTGCGTGTAAACTTCGAGTGCAGTAAACAACGCTCGAAAGGGGTTCGGTTAAACGACCTTGAAGAATGAAATATTAGATGAGTCGTTAGGAAAGGTGCAAACATTCGCTGTATGCAACTAGCTACACGACTGAAGAAAGTGGCACTGATTTAGTGTCAGGCCTCCTATAGTACGCGTACACAGAAAAAAGCCTACAAAACAAACAAGCAGGAAGCCACGGTTGCAGCCTGGATCCTTAGAGAAGCCACACGATCGCTGGTTACTACAATGTTTTCGCAGGCTCCAGGCTGTCAGTGTGCTATCACATTCTTTGCCCGTCCATATGCCCCCTTTTAGGTCGGGGTGTGCCATCCCAGGAGCTCCACTGTTGTCAGACCACTGTCATCAATGTGACCTGATGTTAATGATATTTCAGCACCGGAAGAGTGCACTATCTAAAGAAGGTATATTGCTCCGCGAGTTTGTACTTCCTGTTTGGAATACGGATTTGTGCAAACATGGAAGCTGTTTCGGAGCAGATGAACGCAAGCCGGCTGCAGATTACGCAGTTGTGGTATTCAGTTTCAGTTGAGTGCTAGCCTAATCATCTAGGTCGATGTATTCCACAGACGTCGCCATACGCTGGAAGGAGGATTGGCTAGGCCTACTGCTGTAGCCTCTTGGGTGTTTTGAAGAGAGCAGTCTCGGGCCGACTCAGAGACCTATGCACAATGGAAACAGAAGGAATTGTTTGCAAGCGCCAAGGTTATACTGAGCGAGTTGGCACGACACGGCGTTTGGAAGAACCGCATGAATTGCGTATGTCGTGCACCTGCTATTTTAGTGAAGGATGGTTCTGTGTTGGACAACTATCGGTGGAAGTGTGAACCGTGTAAGCGGCATTATTCCATTCGAAAATGTTCCATTTTTGGAAATACACGTTTGACTTTAGAGGAGGCATTCACGATTTTGCTACATTGGGCATTCAGAAATAGCATAACATTCACAGCCATTACGTTAAAAGTAAGCTTCTAAACAGTCGTTAATTTTCATCGTCGCATACGCCCGGCATTGAGCTTGGTAAGTCCTAGCAGACGGTGACATGAATTGGGAGAATTCGCCAAAAAGATGGAACTCATTCCATCGTCGAAATTGATGAATCACTGTTCATGAAACGAAGTACCACCGTGGGTTTCACTTCCTGAAGGAGTGGGTAATTGGTGGCATTGGATGGGAGACGTGGAAGGCGTTCTTGGTGGTCTGCCCTGGGAACAGACGGAATACAGCCACCTTATTGCCCATCATCCGAAGACATGTCGGGTAAGCCGGTTGCACCGTTTAATTATTTTGTTTTCAGCCGAACACCATGACCATCACGGACGAATGGAGAGCCTACAGAGCTCTGGACGGTATAGCTCATTACGAGCATTGGACGATCAACCATTCAGAAAATTTCGTGGATCCCGAGAATAGCGTGATCCACACACAGAATGTAGAAAACCTTTGATCTTTTGTTAGGATGTATTTTCGTTCTATATCTGGATCAAACGAATAGCAGTTCCAGTCACACCTTCAGGAGATCATTTGGCGAAAGCGAAATCCTGGAAACGTGATTGGCAAACTGCTGTTCACCTTGTCTCACTGATTTGTTATGAATTATATAATACACATCGACATTATCGCACGCATTTGTCATTCCGATTCATACGAACTGCGTTGACATAGGTAGCTGCTCCGTTCAGCATGCATTATGCGTTCGCGTTAGTGGTTGTTCCGTCTAGTTGACTTAAGCTATGATCAACGCCCAAGTATGCCGCATGTATTCACGCTAGTAGTTGCTCCGTTCAGTTGGCTTAAGCTATGATCGAAGCCTGAGTATGAATTAGGCGTTCTCGCGAGTTACTACTTCGTCCAGTTGACTTGAACTATCATCAACGTTGTTAAAACAACACGGCAGAAATGAAGATAAACTTGTATTGGAACCTTTCAGAATAAGTTATAAAGATATCTGTAACATTCGTTTGGACTTACTCTTTACTCACTGCCTACTCCACCTCTTTGTGAGTAGTATGCTTTATGACATAATTGTGCCCATATGAAGGTCGCTTTGGCTGCCATCGTGAATTTGGACATTATCTGCTTATGCTCGACCACTGACGGTCGAAAACTCTCTCGGGACGTACCATTTCGAACGTATGTGACATTTCATATTGATTCCATATGTCTATTTTTATGTATTTGCTGATATCCATGTATCTTCTATTATAGAAACATTACCGAGCTGTTTGCGGTCGTTATCAGTTTGAATTGACCTCGGGTTGTTAAGATCTAGTGGTACCTAGCTGACCTCTGAAGCGAAACGCAAAGCGGATTTTATAATATCCATCAGTTCCAGAAAAAATGAGAAAACATACTGGCAGCCGACAGTGAAGTTTACAGTCAGAGAAAAAATAGACCAACAATAATCGGAATCATAAGAGTCCATTTTCCGAATATAGAAGGATTGTAGCTAAAATGGTAGAAGTGGGAATCGATGTTTCCGTCGGGTAAATAACCAGCATCAAAGTTGGTCAGTATCCGTCGAATAAATGAGCATTGGCTCGCGTACACATGGCCAGCTACATTAAAGCGTGATCAGTTAGCAATAAACAAAGCAATACGCACGTTTTTAATGATAGGGCGGGACGTGTTACGCATGTTCATACCGTACCATAGATAGAAACAACCACGTGATAACGTAGACCGTTTTCCACCAGAAATACTATCAGGGAAACAGGCGGAATATATAATTCCGATGTGTAACTAAGCAACAACCGTGGCGACAACGTTCATTACGAATTGCTGTGATATATCGTGTACAATGCAATGTGAGCACAACGTGGTCGAAAATTATAAGTTCTATTATGTCTACAAAGTCACGCAAAATTGAGCGTTTCTCTGTAACATGAGAAGATGTATGCCTCCACAACAATTTCGATGGAATCATTTTCAGAACGTCAAATGAATTAGGAAAGCCAACAATATGTTTTTATCGAAAAAACTGGCGACAATTTTTTCAACAAAAGTGCGAATATAGGCAATTTTTAGGTACAGCTGATTTTTCTCATTGCATCACCACAAATATACTCAATGCAATCTATATATTTGTCCCGTAACGTGCATTTTGATATTTCATGAAAAATTTGAAAAATCTCTTTCCGCGCCCAAATGGCCGTTTCCAACTCGTTTCGGCCTTGAAGCACCATACCTGCGAGCTACACAATCGCCACTTTTTCCTTTTTTTAGCCTTCAGGCCAGCACACTTTCACAATCCTAGCCTACCCCCGTTTTGCTTGAAAACCAGAGACGCGTGATATTCAGTTTTATTAAGCTCTACTCATCCTCCAGAGATGGGACGGTACTACATGATTCCCACAGCGTCACCGCTGTTGCCTCCCAATGTTCATTCTATGCCACCATTGTGCAGTTTATAGCCAAATTGTCAAAACCTGGACTCAAATTGAGACAGTACTGACGTTTCGTGGTCAACTCGTCTTAAAGAATCATGCACTTTTAGGAGCCGCTTCCGATTCTCATTTCAAAGAGCGTACGATGATGTCTGAAAGTGAATAAGTCAGGCTGGGGCTCACCAATACCTAGCATGTTCTGTGTCCGGCGCTGGCTCTTAATCAGCCTACTGCATAACATGCAAACGGATCTACGGGGACTTTGATGGTTGCCGTACAATAAACCCATACCATCTTCAGTTTTGTTGGCTACATTCCTCAAGATAATAACGTTGTGCTCATAACTAATGAAAGTGGCATCCAAAGCATCCGCTCACAAGAGCTCAAAATACAAGAGTCAATAATCTAACGACATTACCTGTTTATTACTTACTATGTTAGATTTCCGATTTACATTTGTGCGCCCCTTTTAACGAACGTTCCTGTGTGCCTCAACGTGCTTGACCGAGTAAGGATGGAAACAATTACCCGACACACGCAAAAGTGCGACTCACACAGCATGCCCGCTTGCCATTCCGCTGTATAAGTGTCTCTTGTTGTTGCTTGCCCGTCCGCCCACCCGTCAACCTCGCGCATGAACAATACACCTTTTGTTTACTGGCTGCGTTAATTTCCATCCGTCGTCTCGGTTTGTTTAATTCTATAAATTGATGGGTTCGACCGAATCGTGGATGCTCGAGTTCGGTGGAACATTTTTTCATTTAATAGGTTTCAGGCGCGCGTAGTGCTTAATTATACATTCTACATGATATCCCCATTTAATTTTGCTCGGTCTGTACGGATATCAAAGAATGTAAGTCGAAATTCTTGCACTTCACAACGCCGATTACGTTAGCTGTCCCAGATTTCAGAGATCTTGGTCCGGATTTGTGCCTCGCTGTGTTGGAGCAAAAGTTTAGCAACCAACGTATAACAAATGACTAAAAGTTTTCCACGTTTATGCCATGCCTTCCTCGGTGCACTTCAACCCTTGTTAGTGATACTTTGCCAGGCTAATCAACCAGTCGTTATGAGAAAGCTACGCAAGCAGTTCTTGAAGAAACACAGCCATTCAAGAAAATTCGTCTGGAACAGATATTCTGCAGGTTAAAGTATGGCGACAAGAAGACATCACCTAGCCACTGAGACAGGTGGCAGACAGTGAGTAAGTCCCTGTTGCTAGAGTCTCTTCTGCAGAAGTTGTGGATGCAACGAATTCCCGAGTACACATGGACTGATATGCATATCACCTGCTTATACGTTGGGGGACCTAGTTGCCTCAACCGATGCAATTCACGAGTGTGTCCGAAATACGCTGCGTTTATCATTAGTGGTCACTCACAACAGCACTGAGAATAGCTTGCTCGCCACGAAGCATACCGGGATAATATTTCTGGCAAGAAACTTGCTGAACGCTGCAAACGGCGCTTCGGAAGCAAACATCAAAATGGTTCAGTCACTATATGAAACAGTGAAATTTCTTTAGGTCAAACAGCGACCCATTTGTAATACTCGGAATTAGGGACTTCGAATAGCCCTTGAAATCGTACTAGGATTGAAACCTCCCACGCGAGTAATAAGCAGAAGACCTCGTATTGTTTGCAGTAAGCAGCTCATATTCGTGAGACAAAAAGCCGAATTTATGGATTTACAACAGTATTAAAGAAATCATAGTCACTCGTTGGCTGATCATATTGAAACATACTAAGTCACAAACTGAACGTTAATTGGTGCAACACGGAACGAGGAAATAAGCGAATAACGAAGGCGTAACACTGAGACTGTTTGTTTAATCCTGATGTAGTATCTTCATCGCGACGTTTGGATTGGTCTCTTGTTAGAACTCTTATTTTGTCGGGGTTTGGATAAGCGGTGAATCGAGTAGATTTTCA
>JTDE01007703.1:16572-27034 GCA_014338405.1 Paragonimus skrjabini miyazakii | reverse complement strand
CATTGTTTCACGATTCAACAGGTAACTGATTGAAACACACAGGTTCACCCTGGTTCATGTAATCAGTTGCAATCGAGCAATTCACCTGTTGTTTGGCTACTGCCTGATACATACCAACATTGTTTGAGAATGGACAGCTGTGCAAGTCCTAAACTCCAAACATAATAATCGGCGTTGGTCTCTCCTAAACTTACATTTGCCCAGTTGATGTTGTGTCGTAGCCGCCCGTGTATTCCTGTTGGATTGCATTGACAAAATGTTTGCTTGCTTGTTCATTGTCTGATGTCCCGATCATATGCACACCTTAGATTTCTATCTTCACCGGACTGTAACGGAACGAATTTCTGGCAAAATACCTACACTATGCCAATGAGTAATGCTACCTTGGTGCACTTATTGTATACACATGATAGCATAGGATTCCGTATAATGAGAGGACAACCTGGTTTCATTGCCCCCAACTGGGTCTCAAAAACGTCTCACTTCAGCATTCAATATTCGTTCAAAATACGTTTCTAAAGACTGAATGGTCGTTCATTCGTATTCAGTGTTCAATGTGTGTTGAACTGAGTGCGTCAAATATGAACATACTAGAATGATTCGATAATAGTATGCTTTGTGATTGATGTTCGGTTTCCTAACCCCATGCGATGCGAGCGCGTTCAGCGCTGGTGGTCAGAGTGGGCACTGTTTTAGGGAAACTGCACATAAGAAACCTTTGCCAGAACGGGTTTCAATTACTCACCAATAAGCTTTGAGAGATAGAGAATGCTTACTACAATCGTTGGCTTAACTTGGCAAATGAAGTGAGAACAATGGAAAAGCTGTTATGTCGACTATGATGTTCCATTTTCTGAGTGTAAGACATAAACCATGAAGGTGAAGCAAGCTGCAAATATGTACGTGTGTGACTCTGTGTGTTGAAGAAGGTAGTTGTCACTAGTCGAAGACAGGGAATTCTAACTTTCCAAAATCTGTTGTATTCCAGGTCCCCGAAGTGGCTCAACATGTCTCCAAATTGCACCAGCTATGCAGGGCGGGCTACCAGCCAGAAGACTTGGTAGATTCCGTGATGAACGTGTGTGCATAATCAAGGTATGCTGTTCCACGCATGCAGGCTACCACAAATGATGATTGTATGTTTTGTTGAGTAATAAACCATGCATATCCAACCGATATTTTTGTTTTAATTATTCCGGTCAACATTGAGTGTTGAGAAAATTGTGTTGACGACATTAGTGAACTGTTGTTAGACGGTAGACTGCTAGGAGAGCATTTCCGGGGAGATATTATGGAAAGTGCCACTGAAATAACTGACTAGGTATGAACCGACGAGCGCAGAGAGTTTGCCACGTGGTTTCGTGTTCAGCAGGCCAAGTTCTGACAACGGTGGGTTCGAGTAGGTTTTGCGTTGTGTTCCAACTTGTTTGAAGGTAGGCGGTTCATTGTGTCTAGCCGAATGTGAGAAGTGGGACCAACTGCGATTGGCGCTCAGCTTGGATCAGTCAATATCACCGACTGGGCTTTCGGTTATCGAAGTTGTGGCAGTCATTACCAAAACACCCTAGTGCTTCATTGACATTGAGCATTAAACATAACTTCCAGGGGCATATTTCATCTCACCAGCACCGTTCAGAAATTTGGGCCAATAACTGCGTTGGTACTGACAAGATTTTCAAATGTCTAGGTACATACATTTTTAGTTAGGTACTTTGTTATCACATATACCAGTTTTCTGTTCAACGCAATGCAGTAATGTTCAACCACGCTAGCGTAATTCGTGCTTGTGTGGGTTGCAAAATAACTCCCCGTTCTCATATTTTCTCGGTTCAATCAGATCAACGAGTGGCTACTGGGAAGAGAAAAGTGTTTGATTTATGCCTCATTACGCTCATTTTTGCTCGATTACAAAACTTCCGTGATCAACACTCGACTGGACGTTCGTCGATATCTGTGGACTATCTCTTGTGTACAGAAGTGTCTGAGGAATGAATGGAAATGATGAAATGGTTGCATACCCATTTTAGCTTTCCATAAGAAATGTGTCATCGTCTTTGTGTTATGTGTCTGATTGTGTGATGAGTGTGAGCAGTTGCAATTCCTCTGGTGTGTCGACGAATGGTGTATGTCATTTATTCTTTCGGTTAATTGCTGAATGCTTTCCAGCTGAATAAACCGTTCGATAACATCCAGTGAATCCGTCGCCGATATATACATATATGTAACTATTGTTTAATTGATTGTGAATCACTGTACTTCATTGCTGTCGAAGCGTTAAAGACTATTAGTGATATGCCTGACAATATGAGCAGTTCAGCAATTCGTCAATTTTCACGGGGCCCAGACGAATTTTTCTGTTATCAGGTGTAGTAACTCATTTGTTCTTTCCGGTACAGTAGTGCACAACCAGCTCAGCTTCAAGTTAATCACTTTTGGACACACGTTCGTGTTGCCGCATTGATAGCTCATTCACCGATTTTTGAAGGCCGGCATGACTTTTCAACCGTTACACGGAATTATTTACAATATTCAGAAGACTGTCAAACAACTTTTAAATTTGAATAGCTTTTGTCATCTGAAACTTCCTTTTCGGTTTCAGCAGGTTCAAGACAGTATGTTACAAGACAAGTTGACGTGAATTTTTCATGAATTTGCGATTTGCTGAGAGCTTCACCTATGAATTACAATTATAGATTTTCAGCTCCCTCAGGAAGGTTGTGAATCGTGAATACTAAAAGCAACTTTGGATGCTGTAAAACACTGCCCTATTGAGATGAAATATCATGTGTACAATTTTTCTGCTGTGTTAGATCTGGTGAAACAGCTAAATGATGCAGCGTATAAACTTTCCTGTTTCACTTAATTGTACCCCAGTTACATGCCGTTTACTCTGATCTTCTGTAAAGCTTTTCGGTTACAGACATCATGAAGTGCGTGTATCAATGTTTAATCCTAGGACCTTTAGTTGCAGGCGATTTTCAGTCTTGTGTCACCACCTGTAGAACTGAAACTGTTCGGTATTTTATGGGTTTGTTTGCAATGGAGAAGTTGGCTTCGTGGCTTCCTACGCTCAATGGATTTCTTTCTAACTAAAATGAGTTGCTGTTTAGGAAAACGTTCAACAAGCTCACCATGACATTCACGAGTAGTAGTAGTAAATCGTGTTTGCGTTCTTTGTCGGTGTAGTTAGCAGAACTTCATTATCTATAAGTTGATTGATCACCTGTGATCAGTCAGGCTAACAACCTTGCCGAGTGTGCCACATGTGTTCGTTCTCCATCGTGACGACCGCCTCACAGTGGATGGGATATCCATTACTGCATTCTTTCATGAGGTGGAAGTTATTCACATCCCAAGTCCACGAAATAATTGTTCTGTGTAAACCTGCCTCGGCTCCTCCAGCACTCACCGCGTTGTTCATATAGCGCTTGGTAGAACATATGACTCCCAAGATCATACAGTTCCTTTGAATGATTCGACTTCAGCTGAGACAGTGATTTTTGTTTTCAGTCTTCATAAACCAAATTTCACTGGATAAGAATCAACGTACTCGAGTCTACCAAAAAGCTTACTGCAGATCGATGCCTCCTGATGTTTTACAATAACCATTTTATCATGTACAATTCGGTCAACACAAGAATACTTGAAATTCCTCATATAGTTGCAGTAGTATCCACCGATACCCAATAACCAACTGTCAACCAAACGCAAATAACCCCCAAGTATATTAGGCAGAATAAAACTTTGAAAAACGACGGGCATTTTTCCACATGCACATTTCCATCTCGTAGTCGTAGGTGGACCGTGGTTACGTCTAAGTGCACAAAACACGTTAGATTGCATTCGGTAGTTTGAACCACAATCTTATACACTAGTGCAACAAAATTAGAGACCTCGGCGCAGGAATGATCGCATTCTAAAGAGGGCAAGTTGGGTCACCGGTTCACATAATTGCCAATAAAAGAGGTTGAAAGACCAGTTAGCCGAAATCAGCGTTGAACCATGGAAGAGAAAACGTGACAAACAATTGTTTTCGACAATTCATTACCAGATCGATACAGGATTCAGGAAAATCAAAACTGTACGTAAACAAGTCAAAGATGTTTAGCTGAAGACCATTGTGTAACGAAAAGGCGTCCAGTAAAGCGCAATCTTTATTGTCCACTAGCTGGTTACCATGCTACGCGCGTACTCACGTTTAGGAAACAGAATTCCAGTCCACTACACCCCTTGGTTTCCGCTCACAGGTCGTGTGCACTTCTGCCAGGTTTATGCGTGTGACCGATGCATGTTATCGGGGTGTTTTCCGTCTGCCAATCCTCGTCCGTTGGTCCGATCTCGTTGAGCGATGACTCATCCGATCGCTCGCACGCTTTGGGTTTTTGTGCGGGCCTTCGCCCGCATTGAGTTATTCCACCGAGTGTTGGAATACTCGCAACTCGGGTTAGATAAACCACCACAATTGAATCAGGGGAATTATTCACTGACGTCTTTTAACCATTCCCAATGATCCGCCATCCAGTCGGTGCGTAAACTCGCCCAGGTCGTTCCGATAATACAGCAGCATTCTACCCTTATGTGACACCCGTCTGCAGTTATGGGAGTTTTATTTCTACCCGTGAAAATCACTTCCATGCACCAATCGTTAAAGTGAGAGCACAATGGTCAGTTCAATGACTGACCAGTCCGACGCTTTTATAATTGTCAACATTAATGTTAGACGAGCAATTGCGCTGTTACATCGTTACCCATACGTCAAGTTCCGCACTAATCGTGGCCAAATCCGTTAACAGTTTGCAAATTCATATCTACCATTGGTAGCACCATGTGCTAAAGCCTCATTTCTGTCATACACCTTCCACATGTTTCAAGTAATTTTATTCAAAAGTTCATCGTTGAGCAACGAAGCAAAGAGCCAGCTGTATATTCGGTGGGAATCTGTGAGATCGCTCTATTTCCGAAGTCCGTGTGAATTATTCGAAGTATAGGATATTCCTTCCCCGTCAAGAATTTGAATTAAGAACACAGTAGGCTGATGTTACACGACGTATGTCCGGACAGATTTCGCTGCATCTTTACGAGTGCATACTAGTGACCATTTATGTATCAGTAATAAAACGAACAAAATACCAGAGAAAGTCAATTGTCAGGGTGCACAATTATTGTCACTACCACGGTAGTGACAACCCTAGAAACAATTGTTTCTGAACACACAACACGGGTTTGAACTTTCGGATTGCAACAGCTTCAGCATAGCGCAGTGTTCGCCTGTGTGACATTGAGTAGATAACGCAAAATGCCGTTGTGGGATCACATTGGTGTTGCGTCATTGGAATATGACGTGCAATGGATGATGCAGCCTCTTCGTTTCTATGCGCCACTGTGACGTCATGTGCTTGCCTGACATGTTTCTTGACCCACTTCGGGATGTGCTCCATGACCCTGGTTCTCAACTAGCGCTCAGTCCTGCCTATGTAGGATGCTCCGCATCTACATCGATATTCAAAGATAACGTTGGATTTGGCTGATTCGGGCACCGGTTGTTTCACACAGGGCGTTGGAATTCGGAGTGTTCTGAACAGAATCACTGGGGCCACTGTATTGTATGTTCTCGCGATAGAACTAACCAAACGACAGTGAATAAGTTAGCACACATCACCACCCTTAAGGGGAAGACGAAGAAATACCGGCTTTTGGAAACTATGTCGGGTTGAATTCCTATATCACTGAGTTGCTTAAATCTTGTAATGAACGGTAGGTAGGTAGGTAGGTGGGTATCTTTCCCGGCTTCCACTATCAGTGATTCAGACAGCACTGGAGGGACGAGACATAATCACTGAACATGGAGATGGATGAATCTCCCGAACCTGTGTAGCAGTTAGTAAAACCATACACAACGCGATGCTGATTCAAGTAAATGAAAGGTCACTTATTGAACGGTGAGGGAAATGCACAAATTTCTGCCAACTGCGGTACGTTCTCAGAACTGAATGCAATTGGATTCATTACATGAACACCATCGATTACACAACATAGGTTGAGGGCATTGATATAAATGGTTCATCAGTACATCGGAGATACGGCGGGCAATTGAACCTGAGAACATATGCAGATCTAGTAACGGATCGAGTTGAAGCCGATGCTGTGAACAGACACAGAAGAACTACAGTCACACGATCATTATTGGGTGAACAGTTCAATCGATAAAGCCGTCTCCATCCATCAGATCTTTTGTTCAGCATTAAATCAGCTGATTTAATATCATGATGTTACAATTGCTGATGATGACAGCAACCGGTAATCTTCGATTTCCACGAGAATGAACTAACTCTTGAATTTGTGTTACTTCAACACATGTGCCAGCTAAACACTATGGCCGATTCAGGGACTTCTCTGCATTACTGTCTGGGACGCTCGAGTTCATGTGAGTGTCTCATGGTCATTTTAACTCCCTGCGTCTTAGTAACATGATGCCTTACCTGGTAAGAGTGACTATTGGAGGTAGATGTTCTAACCACGTTAGTTGCCTACTTGCATAGCACGGTAGTTATAGCTGGAAATTATTTCACACTGACAGAAGTGCTTCTAACCCATATGTATCCATGAGGTGGACCACGTATGTCCTCTAACCTTAGTAGAGTGATAACAGATGAAATGAAAATAAGCGAATAATCTATGCCCAAACTTGAAAGGTGTTAATCATTTTTGGTATGCATGTTATTGCGGGGAAATTTTTGTTTTTAAATGTTCATTTGTTGCCAAGCAATCGAAACATTTTAGCTAGAACTAATGGGAACCAGTATGCAAACGTTTCATGTACCGGACGAGATTATGCAAGATGGATTCGTATAGTGAATTCTGTATGTAATGAGGATTCTAATATGAACTATCAGAAAACTATTCACATGCTGTTGTGTCTACGAGAAATCACGTGAACTGAGTCAGACAAGGATATACCACTGCTTCGAAATTATTACTCGAGTGGGTGACGTGTGAACTTCAAGTCCGTATCAAGAAGACAACAGAACACAACTAGAGGGCACGGAATGGGCGCAGTGCAATACACAAGAGTTCTATTCAATTTAGAGCCAAACGAATCTATGTACTGCTTCATGCAAATCCGGAATAACTTAGCCTTTTCTCTGAACTGGTTGTTGCGAATAGATTAATTCGAATTGATATAATTCAATCTCATCCAACCAAACCAAGTTTATTAGCCTAATTTACACAGGTTTACGCGATCATATTGTAGTGAGGAGGGAACCAAAATGGTAGACACTAGTGCGGTTGTTACAAATTTGAATGCCACGTCACTCTATGATACTAAGATATGGGGTTTGGGGTGGTGGATATTAAACAGCTGGATACTTCGAAAGTCCTTCTGAGACATCAGGTATTAAATAAAAATCGGCGCATATTACTCCTTCGATGGACTAGTCTCCAGCATCAATCGTTGATTTCGTATTTCCTTCTATCGTTCATATAGCTATGTTGATCACTTCGAAGTTTGCTAGGGTCATCTATGCAACTTAATCTTGACACCTCCCAATTAGTCAGGCGCTGTTGTCTGTTCACTACAACACCTGTAAACTTAACAGTAACTCATTTGAAAACGTTTGAACTTCTGCAATGCGTACAATGATGGATTGTAGGCCAAGAGAGCATGAGTTCATTATCTACATCTGATTACCAGATCGCCTTAGGTACAGAGCGTTTATAATAAAACATCGAGGTAGTAGTCGCATGTGAATGACTGAGATAGGATTTGCTGACCAAGAGAATTCATGGTTAACAGTGCTACTTTTGGTGGGATAATGCATACCAAGCATTCTCTGTTTGAAGACTACAGAGCCATGCGTGCGTCACTCCTTCACAGTACTGTTTGGAATCAGGCCCACTAGGTATCTTTTGCGACTTCCACTATCATTGATTCAGACAGCACTGGAGGGACGAGACATAATCACTGAACATGGGGATGGATGATTCTCCTGAACCCGTGTAGCAGTTAGTAAAATCATACACAACGCGACGCTGATTCAAGTAAATGAAATGTCACTAATTGAACAATGAGGAGGTTGCACTAATTTCTGTTAAGTGTAGTTTGTTCTCAGACCTGAATGCATTTTGATTCATGACGTGAGTACCATCGATTGCACAACATAGGTTGAGGGCATTGACATAGTTGATTCACCGGTGCATCGGAGATACGGCGGGCAATTGCACCTGAGAACATAAGTAGATCTAGTAGTGGATCGAGTTGAAGCCGAAGTTACGAGTAGATACAGAAGAACTACAACCACAAGATTACTATTGAGTGAACAAATGAATCAAAAATGCTCTCTGCATCCATCAGATCTTGCGTTCAACATTAGATCAACGATGTAATATCATGATGGTAAAATTGCTGATGATTACAGCAACCGCTAATCTTTGGTTTCTGTGGTGATAAACCAAATTTCGAATTTCTGTCCCTTCACCACGGGTGTCAGCCGAACACTATTGTCGACTCAGGAACTTCTCTGTATTACTGTCTGGGACACTCGAGTTCATGTGGGTGTCTCGGGGCAATTTTAAGTCCCTGCTTCCTAGTAGCATGACCCCTCAACTCGTTAGAGTGACTATTGAAGAGGAATGTTCAAACCACATTGACTGTTTATTTGCATAGTACGGTAGTTGTAGCTGGAAATTATTTCGAATAAACAGAAATGTTTCTAACCCATATGGTTACATAACTGACTCACGAAATGAAGAACGTTTGCGAGTAATCTCACAAACAGCCTCATATTGCTTACTGGGCGAGAAATTGCAGTGTGCATACATTGCAGATACTGTGTTGTATGGCATATTTTCCTTCCAACCAGTTGGTTTCTGTTGGTTACGATACCGTATCAGAGCTTGGCAACATTTTTTGCACTCTAGTGAGTAGGTTGTGTGAGATAAGTATGGATGTAATGTATTACTCCGTCTGTTTACCACTCTGCCGAGATCAAGGTTTGATTCTTCCACTTCTACTCCCGCCATACAACACCATGATTTTGAGAATTATTTCATGCGTCTGGAGGCACTATTGATACCGCCACTCCCGAACGGCGATTCGGATGGTTTGATGTAGGTGGGTGATGAGAGCATATCAGGCCCCTGTTCACACACCACTCGGACTTCTATAATTAAGGTGACATTATGCCTCGCGAGTTAACCTCGGACTTGCGGACCCAACCTCCATAATTTAGAGTTGTTATGAACAGAGGATTGCGAATTGAATAACCGCCAGCAAAATCGGTAAGAGTAAAGCTTTTACCTATGTTGAATATCTCAACGATACACGTCTGTCGCCCATAGTTTGCACCTGTGTACCTCATTCATGTAAGCCGACACCTACTAGGGAAATGAAAAAGATCATTATGTGATTTTCCTGTTCAGAGTTTACCTTGGTAAAATTTTCTCTGACGCCAAAATTTACTCAGTAGTTCAATAAATCAGGGTTACATAACAAGTGCTGGAATACGGCGTCGCAAGAATACTCAATTTATTGTGGAGTGTGACGGTAAAAGTTTTCTCCATTTCTCTAGAAATTGTGATACAACTTGCAATTTCATGCGTGGTATTCGTGCATGTTTGATGCTGCATAAAAATAGTTACGGAAACTTGTTCAATTTATTCCAAAAACGCCACTGTCATTCACGTCAAATATATTTTGGACTGAACATCTTCTCTTCGAATGGACACTCTCTGATGTCGATCGACCTATCTAACATTGTTTCTGATATAACTGCTCCCAGATTACCCTTCAATATTGACTTTCCTGAATAGCAATGATCATGGCCAATGGATCCATTTGCTCCACCCACATCGACTGCGCTACTACTGAGTTGAGGCGTACAATATCGTGTGTGTACTCAAAAATTGTAAAAATGCATAATGTTTAGTGTCTGAATTTTTTCTACATCACTAGAAATGATGAACGCCCGAGACAGTTGTCCATAAACTCTCACTCTGCTAGCAGAGTGAGCATACTGTGATTTCAGCTGATTCACGTATTTCTCTGGTACTCCCTTGCGGAAATGGCAGCTCCAGAGTACGTTACGAGCAACTGAGTCGAAAGCAGCCTTTAGGTCCAAAAAGACCGCGACTGTCGGCTGTCGGTAATAGTGCCGATGTTCCAATATCCGTCGTAAGGTAAAAATATGATTAACGCAGCCTCGACCGGATCGGAATCCTGCCTGTTCTTCGCGTATCTGGCTTTCTCTGGGCTTAGTGAGCCGACGTTAAATGAAACTAGTGAGTAACTTGGACGCAATAGACACCAAACTAATGCCTCTGTGGTTGTCACATAGACTTCGGGCCCCCTTTTTGAAAACGGGAATGACTGTTGATAAGCACCAATCACGAGGCACCTCTTCAGTCTCCCAGATCGTCTGGAGGAGTTTTGTCAGCTCTGATATCAACCTCTCCCCACCATCCT
>JTDE01007702.1:6015-25185 GCA_014338405.1 Paragonimus skrjabini miyazakii | reverse complement strand
AGTAAAAAGATGCAGCTGACAAACACCGACTACATTACTTCGTAAACAGTTACAACTTTTCTATGCTTTATAATGTTGAAACGGTATAGTCGACTTTCATCAATTCTGAGCAGTTGTGAACAATTTATCAGATAAAAACAAGAGAATATGGGGCCAGAACTTTGAAGAGAACCGGTTTTTGATTGTTTGAAAAGTAGACGTAAGCAAAAAGTGACTACTTCAGTGTTAAAGTGTCACGTGTGATGGCAATACTTGTGGGCCGGCCTGATGACCGTGTCAGTGTTAGCATCTATTATTACGACGTTGTTGTATTCAAGAACGACGGAAAATACCAGTAGTAAGTAAGCTTTATTAAAGCTACCGTTTCATGTAACGTTACGGAAAACTGTCAGTCCACACGGTCCAGGCAGCCGATGCCCGCATGTGTTATCGATCGCTTGAAGGTCAGAGCAATCTGATTGGCCGACTGCATGGCTCACTTGCATTCGATTGGACACAACACATATGATAGCGTCATTTCCAACCATTTCTAAAAGCAACTTTTCATAGGCCAGAATCTAGCTGAACTGTTGCAAACAAAGAGAAATGGTATAAATGTCATATGGAAAATAAAGCTGGAAATATGGTCATACATGTTTCACTATCAAATATGTTGATATTCTCGTTGAACTGCAAAGCTAACACTATATGGTCGTATATTTCCATTTCGACCATATCTTCATGACGCCCAAAAGTGAAGCACTCTCTGGCCATATGACGAAGTATTTCCTCTCAAAAATTGCAATGATCGCATTTATAACACTTGAAAAATTGAGCAAACGCCAATAACGGGTTGTTATCGTCAAAATGATGGAAATGTTTCTCATCACCAAGCTAATACTTTTGGAACTTACTCGATGTATTCCAACTTTTTCATTAACGCTGCTCATTTACAATTAACGTACTGTACGTACTATGCCTGAAATTCCGACTTTAAAATTTCCGAAAGTATTTAAAAACCAAGATTCGCGCCAAAAGGACCGTTTTGCCTTTTGAACGACCTTCAAGCGGAATCCTTCTAAACGGATAATTGCCGAAGTAAGACAAAGTTCAGTGTCCGCGAAACTGTCTGTCGTTAATTAATCAGTCAAGCAGACACTCGGACATGATGAGTAACCGGTTTCCGCCCGTTGTGTGAATGCTTCACTCTTTTGTCTATTTCTGGACTTTTGTAATATGGTGCGTGGGGTAAACTCTCAGCTGCCTATCGTACGGCGACGGGAAAACATGTTTTCCTTCCGTCAGACTTTGAAGCTAAGCAGTCCACTGCGACAAACAAGATGCACACCGGAAGCTAACCAATTATAAAGCCTGTTACCGGCGCAACAGCCATTCTCGATCACTTTCGTCTGAACTTCGAGACACCCTGTTATATATCAGCCAAGTAGTTATTATCTATTTGTATCGTTCTCTAACTTCGTCGAAAAACAGGACATGTAGGAAATTTGTAAAACCCGATAGCCTTCTGGACAGCACTATGTGACGATTAAAACAAATAGGGTTTTCATGGCCGCACTCCATTGCCAATTTTCAGTAGTTTCAGCCTTCTGACTGCTTTTGTTTTTGTCAAGTTGTTAACTCGTCATTTCCGTCATTGGGAAAAACAACCGTCCGATCCCCATCTTGCTGGATTGGCCTGATTTCTCTGTATGCCACTACCCAGGTTCGATAACGACAGCTAAAATAACGCCCCAATTCTTGGTTTTAATTGTTGCACGTATTCCGATGATGAGAATTGCACTGGGCGTTGTTCTCGCGGACTGTTCGAATGGCACGTTCTTCAATTTTAAACGCCAGAAATGTGACAACATAAGCGTTATTCAGACCGTCTGCCGAAGCCCGGAAGTATGTTTAATGCATACTACGTTGGAACAGCAGTCTTTAATATCATTCTTAGTTAGTAAGTTCCACAGATGCTGTCACTTCCACAAACTATATTCCACAGACATTTACTAATGACGGCGTTCTCGAACGTTCCTTCGTTACGGACGCCGGTAATGTTGGGTGTGATGGACATGATTGACATGCTTTGTCTCCTTCTGCTATGCAATTGTTTTGCTATTCCAATATCCTGTACAATTTTGTGATACGTACGATTCGACAATATACATTCTGTGTTGTTGTTTCTAATTGCGTTTTGCGATTTTCATACGTTCGATCGTCATCCTAGTTAGTTCAATTCTAATTACAACAATTGCCGTCGCGCTTTCGTACTTTTCACAATGATTACTGAAATTGAACGGTTATCCACTAATTCAAATGCTCGAGAAGTGGAAGATTACTTGGAGAGGTTTGACATTTGGTGCCTCACAAAATCTGATTCGGACAAGAAGTTGAAGGATGATTTCTTTCTACAATTCATCGGCATGAAATCTTATGCCCTCGTCAAAAACTTGGCTTTCCCGGAGTCACCAATCAGTTGTTCCTATCCTACGCTGAAGAAAAGGCTCCTTGAACACTTCAGACCAGTGAATTTTGTGACAGTTGAAAGAGCCAAGTTCGACGTGTTGAGTCGGTCTGAATCTCAATCGATTCGTGATTGCGTCTTACTGTTGCAAATACGAGCAGCCAAGTGTGAGTACGGTATCCAGTCAAGGGATCAGCCAGGTGATCGGTTGATTGCTGGTATTAACTTGCCAGAGCTACAACAGAAGCTCCTGTTGCAGCATGATCAGAAATTCCACATCATCAGTAAAGTATGTGAACAGTATGAGGACGTGAAACAGGTTACGAAGACTGCTGAGGTCCTCTGCAATTATTTTAACGACAAAAATTCGTGGCCGGAACAAGGTAACACATTCAAACCACGTACTGATTTTCGTGTGCCACGACCATCGGTTCAATTTTCAACAGGAAGTGAAGAGAATCCAGTTCAACAACAATTTGGGAGATGCGCATCTTGTGACTGCAATTGTTCCCGGTATTCATGTCCACAAAGACTGGCAAAGTGCTTCGGCTGTGGCAAAGTGGGTCATATTCAATCGGTATGTAAGTCTAGACGTTCATGTCACTTAACGACGAATTCTAATTCGAATGTTGAACCATTGAATGATAACATTTTTACTCTTTCCTTATTTATTTTGCCCCAAAATGCTTCTCGTGTTTTGGAACAATTAGTGTCCGTTTCTGGCAAAAGTCACCATTTTATTGTTGAGACCGGTAGTGTTGAGTCAATAGTCTTGCATTCAAACCTAGCCGTATTTTATCCTGAGGCCGTTCTGCAGCTCACACAAGTTAACATTCGTGGTGTTACTGGTCATGCATTGCCTCTTGTAGACTGTTGTACTGTATCCGTGAAGTTACCCGATGCTAGCTCTATTGATTTTCAGTTTTAGTTTCAAGCTCAGGTCCTTTTATTCTTGAACTTAAAGTTTTACGACTGTTACATTCTGACATTTTGCTACTGATGTCAGTGGACGACGTTAACATTAGACTACTTATACTGGACGGTTCTAAGACCACATGGGGGATGTGAATATCAAAGGAAAAATTTGAAACTTCGGGGGACTCAGTCCTTCTTAAGAGACAAGGCATCCCATTTGGTTTGCGAGAACCCGTGCACAAAGAATTGCAATCCATGTGTGATAAAGAAGTAATAACGCCTGTTGACTTGTCAAACTGGGCGACTCCAATAGTGACACCACTCAAAGCTGATGGAATTACACCGGGAATTCGTGGTTACCACAGGTTTACGTTAAACATATGTCTACTACATCGCACCTGCGCAACAGTAGAACTCGAGGACATACTGTATCCATTGTCAGGTTCTAAGACCTTTTCAAGGATTGATTTAAAGGATGCTTATCTACAAATACCGTTTGATGAAGTATCAGGTAATTTGACTATGATCACTACACCATTCGGACTGTGTCGATACAATTTCCTACCATCTTGTTTAAACGCTTCGCCAGCCGTATTTTAGGATGTCATTAATATAATTACCAAAGAATTAGATGGAATCGGAACCTTTCAAGATGACGTTGTTGCGCATGCTCTCGATAAACCTACCCATGAGTGTCGTCTTCTTTCTCTGTTGAAACGACTTTCTGATTTCAACGTAGCCATTAATCCAAAGAAGTGTAATTTTGCAGTTTTTTCTTTTACATGCCTTGGTTACATTGTCGATTGCAATGTTGTCAAACCGGATTTTCAACGCTTAGCACAACTGGTGAATGCACCGTCACTCACTAACCTTCATGAACTCCGTTCTGTTCTGGGCACACTCCAATGCTACTCCCGTTTCATTCCGAATTTCGCTCAATGTGCCACTTCTTTGTTCGACATGTTATCTATCAACAGTTTTCTTGGTCCATTAATCACGAGAAAACGCTCAGTACTTTGCTCCACCATCTTCAAACTACTGCTGTTTTAAAACCGTTTTTTGCAGATCATTCAGTTGTAATTACAGATGCCTCTCCCACTGGAATAGGTGCGGTTCTTGAGCAGTGTGGTAGACCTGTTATATGCGTCTCACTTCGTTTGTCTGAAGCCAAACGTGGGTATTCTCAGATCCAAAGTGAAGCCCTTGGTGTATATTGCGCTGTTAAAAGACATTGTAAATACCTTTTTGGACTCTCATCCACTACTGCAACGGACCTTGAAGCCTTAAAGTTTCTGTATCATCCCAGCAAATCACTGGCAAAGTCAACTGCTGCTATGGTGCAACGCTACAGCATTGCTCTAAGTTCCTACCGTTACACATTTAGTCATTGTAATGCAAAAGCTATCCTCACGTTGATTACTTATCCAGATTTCTGTCATCTGACTAAAACTCTGACAATGCTGACTGTTTATTAGTTCAACCACTGCCAGTAAAAAGAGATGCACTTGTGTGCGATACTCGTAAATTCTTTGGTCCTATTATCTCTGCCTTAAGACGTGGCTGGACACAGCAGGAGCGGCGTAAATTGCCCGCATTTTACTAACGCCGTGAAAGTTTGTCCATTACTACAGATGGATTACTGTGTTGTGACGACCGTGTTGTAATTCCACCGACTCTGAGATCTGATATCCTTGCGGACTTGCATTCCGGACATTTGGGGGATGATAGGATGAAGTCGCTTGCGCGCTTATCTTCCTGGTGGCCGGAGTTAGAATCAGGTATTAAACATACTGCAAATAATTGTACCGAATATGTACACAAGATTCATGCGAAACAATAACGATGGATTCCGTGGTCAGTTACGTTTGAAACATTTCAGAGAGCTTATGCCGATTACTGTGGTCCTTTTCTAGGGAAATACTACGCCCTAGTGATTAATGGTGCTTACTCTAGATGGCTTGAAGTCTTCCTCACTTCATCACTGAGTGCATACTTTACACAACATGCGTTGAGAAAACTGTTTTGTCGTGATGGTGTACTTGCTGCTTTGGTCACCGATAATGGTACTCACTTCACTGCCAAGTCTTTAGAACAGTGGATTAAAGGACTTGGGTGTCGGCATTTGTTTACTGCTTCACGACATCCGCAGAAAAGTTTGTGCCCACATAGAAGTCTGTCATTGCTTCTCTAAAACCAAACTCATTTGTGAAACTTGATCGAGGAATCGATAATTTTCTCACGCAGTACAGAAATGCATCACATTCGGTAACTTGTAAGAGTCCCGCAATCGTTTTCAAATCTTGTTCTATGCGTACATGTCTAGACTGTGCAAAAACAGCTGATGTTACATTTTTCAAAGGCGACGGTTTAAGTCCTGTTAATGGAATAGTTCTTTCCTCTCATGGAAACCGCATGAATACTATTCTCGACTTGGAAGACCTTTCCTGTCATCGGGGACATGTTTATCAGGTTGAGTTCAATTCTAGAGGTCGGTCTGTTAACAGAAATTCTGTTGCTTTGAATTCTACCGAGTCCTTTCTAGCTAATCCTGTTGCTTTGAAAGCGAATGACGTTACTGAAGTAGATGCTATTCATGAAGTAGACGAAACACTTGAAGAACCGGTAGTCAGAATATCTGAACGTTTGGAATCAAGATCACCGAAGAATAACAAGTATCCACACGCCCATTCAAGATGAGGCGGGTGTGATGAGCATGACTGACATGCTTTGTCTCCTTCTGATATGCAATTGTTTTGCTATTCCAATATCCTGTACAATTTGGTGATACGTACGATTCGACAATATACGTTCCGTGCTGTTGTGTCTAATTGCGTTTTGCGATTCTCATACGTTCGATCGTCGTCCTATATAGTTCAATTCTAATTACAACATCGTGTTTGTTTTCGCAGTTTTTTGAACGAAAGGACTTAATCCTTCCGTTACCTTGAAGCCCATTGATGTTTCTGTCACAGTTGGTATCGGGGGTGCTTCGTTCGTTTGTGTCGGCCGCTAATTTTTATTCACAAATATACGGCTCATTACTTGTACACTTCCGCTTTTTATTAATAGTAATTCTTGTCTGTCTACTATTGGTCTTAAATGCTCAAACGTTTTTGAGCTTTGTTATATCTTATCGGTTGAATGTTCCGAGGTCGGAAATTCTGAAGGATTTTTTTGGTTCTAATGTCACCAGTTGGTCGAGCAAACCTGATGCCTGGCGCGAGAGACTATTTTCCTTCTGTTATTTCACCTGTCTGTGAACAACGAACTGCTTCTGTGAAACACAGTGTTCCGGAACTGTATACTTTTCCTAAAGAGCTTTCAGCTACTACCGACGATATTTTATTTTATAATGCCGGAATTACTGATGCCGCTTGTGCGGCACTTGGTTGTGTCAGTTATGTACGTAAAACGTATTACAAGCCATCCAGTTGATAGTATCTTGTAAAGTAAGCAGCGCTTACGTACGCATTATCATGATCCCTTTTTTGAACAAATACTAAGCTTTGGTCACACTCATTTCCCATTTTCGTTTGCCAGAAGTGTTTTTTATGACTTCAACATGCGCTGATTCCGAAAGTACTGAATTTTGGAGAGCTTTGTTCGAGAAGGAGTTTTCTGTGCACTGGTAATCGACAACGACAATCAATTTACAGCGAAAAAAATGGAAGATTGGAAGGGTGGGCCAGGTTGACGACGTCTGACGACCGAACCCAGATATCAATAAAATGGGGCAGCCAGCAGCTTACTTATTTTAGAAACCCCATAACGTTCTGTGATGCAACCACTTGCTAAACCGGATAAGGGTGTCAATTATTTTTCAGTGCGTTACTGGAATTCGGTTCATATAACAACGGGAAAAAGTTAAACCAGGCTGCACAAACGAAGTGTTTCAAGAAGTGACATGCTTAACCCGAAATTAGCTGAAAGTCTTTCGTCGTGATAACAAACTTCGACATTCCAGAGGCATAGTCTTGAACAACCTCGACGTTCGCGTGCGCCAAGTACATGATTTAACTATTGGTTCTTTCACCACAGATGTGTTCATTAAAATTGCATGTAATTTACCAGACACTAAGGATATACAATGTGACTTCTGTTTCGCTTCGGTTTCGGGCTTGAATACAATTGCAGAAAAGATGTTCGCAGTTGAGCCGGTACATGCGAGAATTTCTGAACGCTTGAAGAAGTAAAAGCTTAATCCAGACAAAAACCTAGACTTTCCAGTAAAGTTCGACGGGTATAGTCGGTGTGATTCGTAACCGAATGCAGTGTTGGTGCGTAACTATATGATTGAGTACGCCGTCTACAATAAGGATTACAGTACATTTTTATTGACTCAGTCACGTTATTACTGCTGCGTAGAAACTAGCCCTGGGTTTCAGTCATGTACATGTCTTATTACTAGTTGTGACATCTTCGCCCGCGGTTGTCCGCACGTCACTTGTCACGCAGTATGACGTGTGTTCTAAAGTGTAACACTGGCGTATGTTCAAAACTACTACACATGACTTCTCAGCTTTCTGTAGCTGACGGAACGTTTGCAGCCTTTCATACTGTCCAATGTGTTCAAATACCGTATATAACTTTGTCACCACTACCAATTTTTTCCTTATTGCGGCCTACCTTTGGCTTGGAATGAGGAGAGAGGAAGACGACCGATTCTTTAATTGCTGTGCTAATTTTTATGCCCACTTTACACCCCTAAGTGAAATATTTGCATGATTTTGCCTTAGATTTGATATCGTATTTCTAAAACCACGGGTTGCATTTGGACATTTCACCAACTTACGTAAGTGGATTTTCAATTGCCGGAAGACATTAAGGCTTGCTGGTTGCGGCGGGCAACAACGGATAGCTTGTACGCCAACCGGCTACCATTAGTATGAGAAATCACACCCAAGAATTTATAAGATTCGCTCACCGAGGTTACGTCGATCTGTTATCCGGATAGTAGCGCTACTTTGTAGGTAGACGTTACTTCTCATTTGAAACAATTTCGGTCAGGCGAGTGAAAATTCATTCACCCTGATGAGGGTGTTGTGGACTAAATAGTGAAGGTTTCGTTTTTAAACATCTGTGCCCCGTGCCTTTTAACAAAATGCTGTACCTTAAGTTATCTGTGACCATAAAGTACTAAACCCATGTGGACAGTCAGACATGATGAAGCCTGCCGTTGAGAACCTGAAGAACGGGTTTGAAAACAGCACGATTACTCAGTAAAACAACTGAAGAGCAAAATTGATTTTGTTGAGCATTGTTTTGAGTAAGCGGCGCATAAATGTAAGCTTGTATGCATTATTTCTTTCGTAATGTGTCACATATGTTGGTACTGTTGTTGTCTAGTAACTGTAGGTGTTTACTTTTGTTTTTTGTCTGTTATTTAGGCTCCACTGCGTCCGCGAATGTTTTTTGTCTGTTTGTTGGCCGGTACGAATGGGCTGCGCGTGCCATTGAGTGTGTTGTCCGATCCTGTTGGATTTGTGCCTGCGCGTTGTTGGCTGCGTGTTAGTTTGTCTGTCCGTTTGGCTAACTGTATGCACTTGCACTTGTGCGTGTGTTCGATTGTGGAGTTGATTTTAGGTGGATGTCGTTTTTGTTGGTGTTGTGTTTGTCGTTTTGGGTTGCAAATTTATTCGTTTGATACTCTGATGTTGTCCGACTGCTTGCGCTTAAACAGAGGTGTGTTTTGTGGTGTTTATTAGTCTGAGATTGTTCTTCCTTGTTCTGCATCAGTCTATCTGTCTGTCTGTTTATATGTATTTTCAGGTTTGTGTGTTGTTTTGGTACGGCGGGCTGTGCTGACTGCAATTTCGGTCGACAAGTAAACTTCGCAACGGAAAGACTGCAGGTGAAATCCTGAAGAATGGCCGACAGGCGCTGGAACGTGGGCTGCTCCGGCCGGCTCATCTCATCTGAGAGCACGAAGTGATGCCGCAAGGATCCAAGGATGCCCTTTCCGTACACTTGTTCAAAGGTTAAGGTGGCAAGCAATGTCCTGACAGCTATTGGGGCATAAGTCTGCTGAGCTGAGCAGGCAAGGTGCATGCCAGAATCCTTCTGGAACGGCTGGATATTGATGTCTTTGAGGCCAATGTTCCTGAAGAGCAACGAAAGTTCCGGGCGAGTGGGATTACGATTGATCTGGTGTTTGTCTCTCGACAGCTTCATGAGTGCCGTGAACGCAGTCAATCCTTCGTAGACATCATCAAGGTGTTTGATTCCGTGAGCTGTGAGGCGCTGTGGACGGTGCTTGGTAACTTTGGATGTGTAGGTAAGTTCGTCAAGTCGATTAGATTGTTGCTTGTTGGCATGAGGATGAAGGTACCGTTGTGTAAATCTACCTCTGATGATTTTGACATTATCGGTGGCATGAAGCAGAGTTGTGTGCCAACCTTAACTCTCTGTACTTTATATTTGTCTGCCATCCTAGCAGTTGTCTTTCAGAACTCTGGAGAGGATGGTTTTGAGGTAGAGTACCGGACGGATGGGCATTCGCCGAATATCCGACGTTTCGACGCCCCAACCCGGTCGCCTGCCTCAATAATGCGTATGCTTCTGTTCGCAGTTGACAGCGCTGTTTGAACACGACGAGGACGAACTACAACGACTGGCCACGGCTTTTACGACCGCGGCATCTACGTTTGGATTGGACATCAACACAGGTAAGATTTTCTTTCGTTCAGACATCCCGGGTGGAGGTGCTGTCCGTGCGTCTTTACTCCAAATTTGCGTTAATATAGCCGCTGTCGGTAGCTGCGCAGAATTTTGCTACTTTGGTGGCGAACTGTCCACCGATCTGTCTGTGGACCGCGGGCTAAAAACTCGTGTGGCAAAGGTTAGTGCTGGTTTTGGACACCTTAAGAAACGTGATTGGAAGGACCACAGTCTAGAGCCGAGCACTAAACTCTTTGTCTACCGCTCAATATCGCTCTCTATACTGGTGTACGGCAGTGTAGCGTGGACACTGAATCACCGTAACGCGCGCTATCTGAGCCGCTTCCGTTTGCAATGTCTAAGGCACATCTTGGACACTTGATGGTCGGACATGGTTCCGAACCTTAAGTTAATGCGGTCATGGAAAATGGGCGGGATGGAAACCCTGTTAATGCCGAATCAGGTCTGATGACTAGGTCGCATCTGTCGTCTGAGCGGTGGCGGTATTCCGAAGCAGCCGCTGTATACACGACTGAAATCAGGTAATCGAAATCCTGAAGATCAAAAGCGGAGATGCTGGAATGTTATCCCGGTAATTCTTTCACGTTATAACATTGACCTTAGATATTGGGAAGAGTTACCGGTAAACTAGACGACCTAAATGAATACGATTCGGACGGGCGTTTGCGAGCTCAACGAACAGCTATTGCGTGGCTGATAACGATATCGCGCGGTAAGCAAGGGAACCATTGGTGTCATAAATCGTGGCGACATTACTATATGGCATTATGATGTGTGGGCGCGCAAGCGGTGGCCGCCCTGAATTGGAAGGTCGCCAACGTACTGCTACCTTGGTGTACTGTTTTGATCCGGCGGGTTATACTGATTAGGACCCCAGTCCCTCCATGTGCAATTTTATCAGACAGGCCAAACGAGGGCGGTCAGAAGAAAGGCAGTTACACTCGTAGGATTGTATGTCGCACTACCAACCACGTTTGAGGGCCTAGGTAGTGAAGCACGATCCTAGGGGCATAGAGCAGAACTATTTTTATATTTGCAGCGATGCTGTCTTCCGTATAAGGAAAAAGGGGGATAGGAAAGGTATCCTCAAAGAGCACTTCGATCGCCCAATGGTTGACCGCCGGCGTATTATCCAATACGGTCGAAAATCATTTGGTATCACCCAAAGCCTGATGCAGCTTCGAATACATCCACTGTGCGCAACAGTGCTGTGAATGAGAAATCACTGTTTTTCTTACTGCGCCCTCGGGCTAGGCAAGCCCCTCACTGCTAAGTGAGTCACACTCCTGAGTCATTGGCTCCGGGTAGGATCCCACAAGAAAACCCTGTATCATGCTGTCTCGCAGGTCAGACGTTTGAATCAGAGACCCGGGGTGGGGTCCCTCAAGTCAACCCCATTATGCGGCATAAACGACCGGGAAGTGTTAGAGTTTATCGTTCTCCCGACAGTGACATTATTCATCCAGCACAACTTCCTCCGACCACTCTACCCCCCAAGTCTCCAAGTTTCCATGTACTTTCTGGCGATAATTGTTTTCTGAAGATAAGACAACTGGTAAACATTGGCATCTTCAATGTCCGTACTTTCCTACAAGTTCGTCAGCAAGCTGCGCTGGCAAGTACTCTCTCTAGTCTGGGCATTAATGTACGCTGCGTGTCGGAGACGCGAGTCTACGATTCTAGCACGGTTATCCATTTGAGCTCACCCCTAGATAACTGTCGATCCAAGCGTTTCTATCTCAGGGTTTCTGGTGACGCTGAAGCTGAATCTCGTGGTCACTCTGGAGTGGGAATCGCACTGAGTTACAGAGCGGAGCAATGCTTGCTCGATTGGATCCCACTGAACGGTCGCTTGTGCGCTGTCAGACTCAATATGACGGTTAACGTCTGTCGACGTAAATCAAAAACGTACTGTGTGTTCATGATATCGATGTACGCTTCGACGGACAGCTGCTTGAATGCCACCAAGGATGCGTTCTATGACGCCCTCGTTGACCTTCTGAGGCAAACTAAACACTCAGACATCATCATACTAGCGGGCGATTTTAATGCTCGGATTGGTCGTCTTTCTCCGGATGAGAAGAGGCTAGGAGATGTTTGGTGTCCGGGCACAATGCACTGATAATGGCGAAAGACTGCTGCAGCTGTGCACATCCCACGATCTCTATATCACTAGCACCGCATTCCAACACGGGTAGAAGCATTGTGTTACTTGGAGACCTCCGTGTGCTTCCCAGTCGTGAACAAAGTTGGATCATATAGCAGTTAGTTACAGGTGGCGTCACTCTGTTAAGGACTGTCGTGCCTTTCGGAGCAACCACCCGGACTCGGACCATGCTGTTGTGCGTGCCCGTTTTGTTTTGTCATTTGCCCAGATGACCTACGCTCGTAAATGCAAGGTGCGTAACTGGCACACGAGCGCTGAGGATGTTAGAACGCCTACCAACAGGTGTTGGTGAAGAATTTTTTGGTTAGGATCAGATGAAGGACCCTAACAAACAAATCTCCGAAGCCATGAAAGCATGCTGTGACCGGGCATGTTCCGAAGGAACGTTTTGGTTGCGACAGAACTGGATTTCCCTCACGTCGACAAACCTCATATACAAACGTCGCTCGATCCCACGTGGTTCTGAATATGATGACGACCGTCGAGAATTTAAACGCAAGCTGACTAAAAGTTCGCGCACAGACCATGAGCACTACTTGGCCGAATAATCAAAACAGATGGAAAGAGCCTTTTTATCTGGAAATAGCAAGAGGCCGTTTTCCATGATGCGTCGTTGTGCTGGCTGTCCAGTTGGTGTAAGTGAGAACATATGTGAAAAAGCTGGTTCATTTATCTCAAGTCAATCGCGCCTACTTGACGGGTGGGCTGAACATTTTGAAAAACACTTCGGTTTGCTCCGACTAGATTAAGTGGGCGACGGAACACTACTGGCCAGTTAGTGCATTCCGGACAGTCCTTCGTCGAGAGCAGAAGTGGTCCTGGAGGTCAATTTATTGAAGCGTAATAAGGCTCCCGGTCCAGACCTCTTCTCTCCTTCTCTTTTCAAGGATGTTGGAGAGAGGTCGATATCAGAACTGACAAGACTCCTCCAGACGATCTGGAAGACTGACGAGGCACCTCGTGATTGGTGCTTAACAACAGTCAGTTCCGTTTTCAAAAGGTTGGCTCGAAGTCTATGTGACAACCACAGATGCATCAATTTGGTGTCTATTGCGTCCAAGTTACTCACTGTTCTTATTATATGTCGGCTCACTAAGCTCAGAGAAAGTCAGATACGTGCAGAACAGGCGGGAGTCCGATCCGGGCGAGGGTGCGCTGATCACATTTTTACCTTGCGACGGATCTTGGAACATCGGCACTCTAATGGGCAGTCGGCGGTCTTGGTCTTTTTCGACCGAAAGGCCGCTTTCGACTCAGTTGCTCGCAACATTCTCTGGAGCTGCCTTCTTCGTAAGGGAGTACCAGAGAAATACCTGAATCTATTGAGATCAGTGTATGCTCACTCCGCAAGCAGGGCGAGAGGTTATGGCCAACTGTCACATGCGTTCGTCACTTCTAGTGGTGTTCGTCGAGGGTGTCCGATTTCCTCCCTCCTGTTTAACTTTGTCATGGATGATACTTTGGGGGGTGCGCCTCGGGAATCCAGTGGGCTTGGTGTTGAGCTTCTTCTTGGCGCCATATTGATCGATCTGGTGTAAACAGATGACATTGTCTTACTCAGCCCCTCTGCCGAGGACATGCAGACCACGCTGAACAAGGTGAGTGACCGAATTGGTTTGTATGAATCCGCTTCGCACTTTTCAAAGTGCAGTGTTGCTTCAAGACTGGGGTATTTCCACCCTCACTTTCTTCACCGCAGGTAATCCGCTTGAGACTGTGGACAGTTTCACATATGTGGGTAGCACTATCTCGTCAACCTTTAATGTTGCTGATAAGATATCAACGAGGATAGCAAAGGCAGGGATCGCCTATGCCAGACTGCGCCATCTGTGGCGTCAAAAAGGCGTCCGGTTGTCGCTGAAAGGAAGGGTATATAATGCCTGTGTGCGTTGCACTTTGCTTTATGGTTCGGAAACGTGGCCTGTTCACAAAGAAGAGATCAACAGGCTTGCTGCGTTTGACCATCGTTGTCTCCACCAATTGGCCCATAGTAAGTGGACTGATGGCGTGAGCAATATGGCAGTTTGCCGACACGTATTCCGGAACACTCGGGATGCGCGATCAACTGGTCAACTAATGACGGTGCACAGCTTGCGATGGTTGGGCCACGTACTCCTTGATGTCATCTGATCGTTTACCGCACCGGACATTATGTACCGAGGCCACCAACAGTTGGACAAAACCATATGGTGGTCTTGCAACAACGTGGTCACAAAATATGAAGACCCTGACTGTTCCAATGAACAAAGTGGGTAGGTGTCGACTGCTTGGTTGGGGTCCTCGTGATCACTCCAACAGCTGGTTAGAGACACTATCCGAGATGGCGATGTGTCGCAGTCAATGACGTACCTGTATCCGTATCATTTCTAGTTCTTCCACTTGATCTTCGTTTAACAATTTTCAACCATCTTAGTAACATTTTCTTCCAGGATATTCCAAGTCACCGTTGAAGTGAGCCTCGGCCTGAGCCACAGCACCTTTTGGTCAAGTTCATGGCTGCTATGACATTGACGAAGATGGGGGGACCAATAGCACACCGTCGGCGAACAGACGACGAGTATGTCAGGATCAGGTGGATCATATCAGTACATCCATTCTATTTCATTTAATGAATGCATCCACCAAGACTTCGGTCGTTTGGCAACTAGTCCGCTGCTCTCTAAAGAACCTTGGATGTCTGCGGTCTTTTATCCATTCTTTTCCTCGGCTATGTTGGTGTATTGTATAATGCATGATCTGCCTGTTCTTTTCGTTGTCCAATCTGAATTTTACCTTTCTTCCTTATTCTTCCCAGAATGCACTAGCATGCGCTCCTTTACTGAAACGCTTCTTGTTTTACGTTTTACATATATTTCTTCTCGGTTTAGATCTTGTCATTGCAACCTCTCCATGTTTGTTTTCTGAGATGAGGGTTTCCTTTCCGTGCCAGCTAATTAATTGGTTAACCAGCGTTGGTTGGCTGGACACAAAGACCTCACACACACCTACTTGTCATATTCCTTCGGGTTCACACCGGATACGTGGCGTGTGGGTAGAATCGTAAGTGGTTCAGCGCAAGCCAATTGCGGTGACGACTGGGCGCAGCCGTTCTTTGGCTTCGGTCACTGTAACAGGCTGATCCGTTCCGGATGCCACCAACCATGTCTGTATGCAGTGCGTACGTTCACCAAATTGACAGTTCTCAGGTACACGCCATTGGAAGCCGATGTGAACTGAAAATACGACCAGACAAAAGACCCAACATATATCGTAGCAAAAGTGCAGGGGCTTGTGAAAAATCATACGACACCGGGGGGCTGAGGATTCAGACATCGCGTGCGCGATCAATGTAACAGGCAAGACAGATTTTCTGGCTTTGTGTACCCATTAAACTCGTAAACCAACTTTTAGCAACGGAGAGGCACTGGGGGACAACGTTCTTCTGAAGTAAGGACGCCAACAATAGTTCTGTGGAAGGAAACGACAGAAATAAGCGTGATCCAAAGACCCAGTAAGACATGTACACCAGTTACACAATGGAAAACAAAAGTGGCGCCAACAACACGGCAGAACGGTGCGTTACAATGCACCCCCTACAAATGAACACTGTCCCCAGTGTTCCAAGGCCTACGTGAACCGGCCAGTGCTAGTGGTGTCACATAACATTAGGTGCAAGCGCAGAGGTTGCTTTGTGCATAGGCGTGTGTACCACGTGTGTGATTGCAACGTGCTGACCCAGAAATGCCCAATCGAACCAACTTGCAGTAGGCAGGTGATAGTAATGGTTTAAACAACGGTTGGTCACGTCGATACACACTGACAGAAACCATCCTGGCAAGGTTGCCAATGTGTAGTGTGCCGTAGTAGGAGGACTCACGTGAGCAATATTATCTCCTCGTGTAAGGGACGGAATGCCCGCATGCTGAAATAGATAGTACGAAAGCTATTCACGGAACTGGTGAGTTGGAAGCCGTATTCACAACCACCAAATTCAGCACACTGAGTCGTTGAAAACGTTTATTCAGCAGCGATTCAGCGACTGATACACGGGTTCGAGACAGAGGTCCAACGGTCCCGGATCCAGTCAGTTTTTCTTGCTCAGCGTCAAGCGGGCGTCTGTTTATCTGAAAGACAGTCATTGAAAACAGGGTGTAGCATCGCTTTTGGAGATTACATTAAGTACCAAAATCAAAATCAGATTGCTCACATAATAAAGATTTTTGATAATGAGAGTCAAGCGCCGTTTTGAAACGTTGGCTAGAATCGGAGCTAACGACCTCAGGAGGAAGACTGTTCCAAAGGTTAATAATCCTGTGAGAAAAGAAATGTTGCCTAAAAATGGTCCGAGGACGAAGCTTGAAAATTTTCTTACTGTGACCTCGCCGGCCGTCGTCATTCGCTTCAGTGAAGAACTGATCTCCGAGGCCTACTCTAAAGAGGAAGTGTGTGAAAATTAAACCACCGCGGAGCCGTCGAAATTCAAGTGTGCAAAGATCAAGAATTTCAAGTCGAGACTAGGACGCGACATTACTGAGACCTGTGACTAGTTTGGTAGCCACGCGCTGGACACGCTCAATGGCTAATATGTTTTTCTTCAGGCCGGTATACACGACCTGATTAGCATACTCGAGAAGTGGCCTAATATAAACCCCGTAAAGCGTTTGGAACGCTTTCTTGTCTATGCGGGGGAAAGTGCGTTTAATCATCTTGAGCGTGGCAAACCCTTTTTTCGCTGCCATCTCGTGGTGATGCGCAAAAGATAAGTTAGACGACAACCAGATGCCCAGATCTTTCCTCAGATCGATTTTCATGATATATATCGTGCCGAACGCACCATAAATCACGAAGGCGTTGCCGGAGTCTCCACCGAGTGACAGATTGGCACACTAATTTTCATTTAGTGGGAGACTCCAATCGTCCGATCAACGCTTAATCGCGTCAAGATCAATCTGTAGCACACTGGGATCAGTGGCATTCCGGATTTTTAGGTCATCGGGATATAGGAGGGCGTTGTTGGAAATATTGTCCGGAAGGTCATCTATATAGATCAGAAATAACAGAGGACCTGGCACTGACCCTTGGGGAACTCCCACAGAAATGAAAGAGGGAGATGAAAGGTCTGACCCGGTTTTAACCCTAAACGTTCTGTTATCAAGGAAGGAGGCAATCCAGCGAAGAACCTCTCCTTGAATACCATAGGCTTCCAGTTTGTGTTTCAGGGGGCCGTGTGGGACACGCTCGAAAGCCTTGGCAAAGTCGAAGAAGATGGCGTCTGAGATGAGACCATTGTCTTTGGCCTCCGTCAGATTATCCATGAAAATAAGCATATTAGTCATGCATGACCGATTAGGAAGCAAGCCATGCTGGGTAGAGGAGAAACGATGGTTTGCTAAGAAGTGTTTAAGGATGGCACGCTTCAACAAGCGCTCCATTATCTTGCATGGAATGCTGGTTAGACTGATTGGCCGATAGCTAGCCGGAGAATGCCGGTCGCCCGTTTCAAATATAGGCGTGACCGTTGCCTCTTTCCATGCACTGGGGAGAATGCCAGTCTGGAGTGCCTGTTTGAACAGTTTATATAAAGGTTCAGCCAGACTAGCAGCTGCTTCTTTGAGAATTCTGGGATGGATCTTGTCAGGACCCATTGAACTGTATGAATTCACCTTCAATAAAAGGTTTTCAACGTCCAACACAGAAAAATCAGCCATAACGAGTGGTTGCCGGACGTTCTTCGGCGGAAGGATAGGATGTCGGTCCGGCGGTGCGACGTTGTAGACCGCTGAGCATTACTCCCAAAATAACTCGGCCACGACTGGGGAGTCAGATGAGATCTCCCCGTCGGACAGTCGCAAAGAAAGAGCCGGGGGTTTATTCTTTCTTAGTCACCGCATATGCTTAAATATGAAGCTTTTGTTCCCGCGGGCTTTGAGAAGGACCTTTTCTTGCACGAGTTTGGTGTGCTCAAGGATTTCCCGTTTACACCTATTTCGAACGGTGCGGAACGCGCGTAGGTCCTCCGTATCTCCTGTAAGCTTATGCTTCGCGAATAAATGGGAACGGTCATCAAGGAGACGACGTAATCTGCGTGGAAGAGGTGGCCGATAAGAGAAAGTGTACAGTTTGCGCGGCAAAAATAAGTTGTCCACCTTCTCAATTGCGCTTTGAAGTGCGCAGCAGTTCTGTTCTACTGATCCATAATCAAGAGGTGGTGAACCTAGGTAACTCCTTAGGCCGTTAAAATCCGCCTGATTAAAGTTTCGAACTGTGGACTTCTTTACTGGCTGCTGTAACCGTAACAGACAAGGTCAAAGAGGAGCAGAGAGTGGTCACTGTGTCCAGGTGGTGGATTGATGATCACTCTGTCAACAAGGTGGCTCTCATTAGTAATGACTGAGTCGAGCAGATAGGGAGTCTGACCAGCACGATGCCGCGTTGGGGCGTTGACATGCTGTGTCCGCGCTCTCCGACGCACTAGCGTTGATAAGGAGGTCGAGAGTCCGCTCTCACATTCCTGGTGAGAAACAGATGCCCAGTTTATCTTGGGAGCGTTGAAGTCACCCATAATAAGCAGGTGAGTAAAGCGCTTTAGTTCTAGAAAGTTGTCTAGGTTTACGAGTAAAGTATCGTCGTCGGCGACGTCGGATGAAGGAGAACGGTAAATGAGCCCCACTAGGAGTGAGTCTGGGCCACGCAATGCCAGTCGAAGCCACAGAGCGTCACATTTATCAGAGGAATGAAAGCCACCGATAACCGTGGGTGTTGGGAGATACTGGTAGAGGAAGATAGCAGAACCCCCATTCTCCTTCGGGTGGAGTCAGCTCGGTAAACTGAGTACCCGGGGACACTCAGTTCACTGTCACTGATTTCACCTGTAAGCCAGGTTTCCGTGAGTGCAAATATTTGCGGTTTTGTGTCATGTATTAACTGTCTGATTTCCGGTAGTTTGTTGAACAAACTCAGACAGTTCGTATTCACACACTTGAGA